>JBBPQN010001150.1:0-10241 GCA_038092575.1 Boletus subluridellus
GGCGACGGAACGGACAAACTATGATAGCGCTAAAGATGTAGAAAAATTGGATCAACGGCAAAGATCAGGACGCACGTTGCTATCAGAGAGTGTCCAGATATGTACGTTTCTGTCTGTCCCGGCGATGGCGAGGATAGTGGCTGTCAAGAAACAACGGATCCCGAATGACTTTCTGAGCTTCGGATTCCAAACCAACACCAACCTTGGGAACGAGGGAGCGTTGTCACTGCCAGTGCCAGCGGGTACTTTCCCTGAAGCGAGATGACCTGAGCCATCTCGACCTTGACTATAAGCCAGTCCAGTCAGGACCCTCGAGCGGCTAAAGAGGAAGCGTCTGCGTACGAGTTTCTTGTTCATCAAAGATGGTCCAAATCTTGACAGAGGAATCTGAGCTCCCTGTCACTAGGAGACCTCTCGACACAGAAAGAGCGGAGATCGGTTGGAGATGCGCATGTACGGTGACTGTATTTGTCCACTGGCGTCGACTGTGGCATCAGAGAGACTATGGGGTCGGGGAAAGGTTATCGTACTTTTTCGAACTTTTGCCAGAACCGAATCTGCCCCTTGTCGTCTGCACTCACGAGACAGTCGTTGCGGAGAAATCGCACGCAGGTCACCAAGCCTTCGTGACCTGCCAGTGTTTCGTAGACACCCTTGTCAGTTTGATCCTAGAGGGTCCGGGACATCAGTTGAAGCATGGCCAAGGAAAAACTGGTCGACTGGCATCGACATTCCAGAAGGCTACAAGACGACCCGTTCCAAATGCTACAAGGGTAGAGTCGGGTGACACATGGGCGGCATGGTTGAAGCGATTGGCGGACGCAGAAATGTAAGCAGTCGATACGTGGGTCTGAGCCATCCTAACGCCGGGCAAATGTCGGGGAGGTGTTTATCGATCTTATCAGTCACGTGGACGCGTTTCGATTCATACGACGGTACAACTACATTGCCTATCTCAAACTCCTTCACGTTTAGGGTACTTGCAGCCCAGCCAACACCCCAGGCCTTGCGACGAGGCGCTCCACCCAGGCCTATGCGCTGTAAGGATCGCTCCTAGCTCGTGGTTCATGTGGGATGCTTACCTGAGTGTTGGGGAATGCATCGAGGGTGTCAATGCCAGCATTCTTGTGGAGACGGACCCTGATGACAATGCATGAGATCATAGCCGCTCAAGTCGGATGGCCAACGTACCAGGGTAGAACATTGATGTCCGCAATGCTCAACTTGCCCTTTCCTGGGCCAGCGAGGTATTCGCGGCCCTCGAGACGGATGTTGAGCACGTTGTACAGACGGGCGGTCTCGTCGGTATAGCCTGGAAGAGAGTGAGCAAAGACGATGTGAAAACAATTTCACTACGCACGCTTCTTGCCATACGGGACATCCTCTGGAGCATAGCGCCTAAAGTGGTGTGCTGACGATAAATATGAGTGAGTCAGAGTCATGCGCAGCGGGGAAGGGGACATACCCTGGCCTTGCATGGGACCGACTCCGCCGTGCTACGAGACGAGGTCGATAAGCGCCAGCAAGGCTGACGAAAGGCCACCTACTGCAAAGAAGATCCACTGGAGCATGACGCTCTCATCGTCACTTCCGGTGGGGAAGGAGAAGAGGCCTTTGGCGTCGTACTTGCGAACGAGGTAGAGGAGAATAGCGGCGGTTTCAAAGACGCTGAAAGGCTCTGGCTTGTGCTCGTGGTCGACGAGAACGGGGATGCGACCATTGGGGTTGAGAGCGATGAACCATGGTTCCTTCTGACGGTTCGTGGAGATGTCAATCTTCTCGACGCTGTGGGGGCGTCGGTCAGGGGCCGCACGGTCCAAAAGGGAGCGCTTACTCGTAATCTATGACGTTGCCATAGGCAAGCTTGAGCTCCTCGAGGAGGATGGACACCTTGTGTCCGTTGGGAGTGGGCGCGGTGTAGAGCAAGAGAGGTTTCGACATGGCAGACTGGTCAACTCACGGTGGGAGGGAACGACAGAATTTATAGTCGACTGGCTCGGTCATGTGTCCGAGGTGCTTGCTAATGTCCTCAGTCAGCTACATCGCCCGCTCAGTCATCTCCTCAGTCCTTTATCTTTTCCCCCTCCATCCCCACCGTATTGCCCCGGAACCTCTTCCGCATGTCCAGCTAGTAGGATTCGTTCACTTTTCGTCGCTGTCTCGGACGGTCCACGCACCATGTTTCGTTTGCATTCATAAGTAGCCTTTCGCAAGTTTTGGCAAGCCTCGGGGAGCTCGTCCGTATGATGCTTGAGACATTCCGACGGCAATCGCCCGTGTTTTTGAACGCAGTCAGACTCGAGAAGGCACGCTTTTAATGCCCCGAGCAGCGCAGAACAGGAAGACGACATGATGTTCAGACTGTGAGAAGGTTGTCCTCGGCTCTCGCATCTACACCCGCCATGGCGCTGCGCGCGCTCCTACGCTCAACGCCCAGCTTGGCCCCCATCCCACGTCGCGCCGTGCTCGCCGTCTCTGGCAGCGACGCGACCCAGTTCCTCAATGGCTTGCTCGCAAGCAGTGTTCAAGACCATCCGTCCTACACCGCGTTCCTACACGCCCAGGTGACTATGCCCGACTCCCTCCTACTTTCGACTGAGCCTTGCCAATTAGGGCCGCGTCCTCCACGACGTCTTCCTCTTCACCTCCCCCCCGTCCCCGTCACCCACCTATCTCATCGACCACGACCCATCCCCATCCGAATCCCCGTCGCTCCTCTCCTTGCTCAAACGATTCGTCCTTCGTTCCAAGGTCCGCATTCGCGACGTGACACAAGAATGGGACGTGTGGGCCACATGGGGTGAACCTTCTCAAGTCCAACAGAGATCCTGGCATTGGGCAGCAAGCGGCGCCGTCGAACCCGTCTGGCGTGACTCCCCCACCTCACCATGGGGTACCGAGCACGGCGTCATTCTCGACCGCCGTGCACCCGGTATGGGTCGGCGACTGCTCGTCCGCAAAGGAGACAGACGTCCGTGGCTTCTACTCCTTTTCTTTCGCTCACTAATTGTCATTGCACAGCTCAGGAAGCCTCGACCCACGATGTATTGACGGCGGATGCATACCTCCTACATAGGATAATGCAGGGCGTGCCCGAAGGGAGCGCTGACATTCAACCTCTGCACGCATTTCCCATCGAGTCGAACCTTGATGTCATGGGCGGAGGTACGTAACCATTCCCTGGTCCTACATGGACACTGACGCGCGACCCGGTCCTTGCAGTCGACTTCCGCAAGGGGTGTTATGTAGGACAAGAGCTCACAGTGCGGACCTATCACACCGGCGTGATACGCAAACGAATTCTGCCAGTCGTTTTGTCCACGACGTCAGCGAGAGCGAGTCCATCATTACACCTTCCCATTAAACCTTCAGTGATCCCCTCGCCTGCCACCGAGTCCGACACATCGACCGCCCGACCACCCCGTCCCCGCGGAACGTCCACCCTCCTCAGTTCAATCGCCACACCATCTGTGAGCCCCGGCACAGCCGTCGGCCTCGCTCTCCTCCGTTTAGAACACCTGCGCCCAGACATTGCCTTATTTACAGACGAAGCCAACGTCGCAGATGGAGCAAGGTGGAAAGTGGAGCCTTGGTGGCCTGACTGGTGGCCCAAGCCACCATCCAGCGAGAGCACAATAGATAACGTAGACTGACGAGCAATGTACATTAGCGTTTGATGATAATGCGACCCATCGGGGCTGTCAGGCCACATGTTCGGCGACGACGTGTGCAAGGATGTACTCTCCGTCGTGACTGACGGACACATGTAACCCCAGACGTTGGCCTGAGACATCACCGCCGCCGGGATGGAAGACGAGTGCGGGCTTGGACCCGGTCTGAGGATCAAACGTGGTATACGTGAGCTCCTTCCACGTCGGTCTGAGTGGATACAGCGCCTTGTAGGCTGCCTCTTTCACCGCCCACCTGTGGCCGTTCAAAGGTTTAAGAGCTAGACACGACGGAGGCGTACACACCGCACACCCAAGAATCGCGTCGCAGTGTGCATTCGCGTCCCTTGTTCGTCCAGATATCCTGGCCGAAGTCGAGAAAAAATGCACCGTTCTGATGGACTGAGAATGCGCGCGGCAATCCTCATTGCTCCTCTTCGGTTGACCAACGCAACCATGCGCGGGAGATGTAAGAGGTCGACACCGATGCCGTGGATGGTCATGCGCAAGTTGTGTTACACTCGAGTCACACTACGACTACAACTAGATTAGACATTTCGCAATCACTCCATGTCCGCAAAATCACCCTCGTCCAAGTCGCGTGGCTGTTTCGCGTCAGTCAGCACCGAACCTCCTGCTATTCGAAGAGCATACGCATACCTCTTTTGGTTCCTCATCCTCGCCATATTGCATCGTAAAATCTATTTGACTGACAACATATTCAAGAGAATCGGTCGACGAGAGGTCAAGAGGCAAGAAAGAAACAAGAGGGTGGTCCTCGATCTGATGGACCATCAATAACGCACAATAATGGGAAAGGAGGAGCTTCGTACCAGCTGGACGATTGCCCTATTTAGCTCATGAAACCGGCTGTTCTCTCTTTCCGACACTTTATCATGTCCATCACGTGCATTCGCGAGCAAGAGTGGATCGGGATCGAGATACCGTGCAATGTCCCGACGCGCACGTTTACCGTTCCGCGGTTCGGTGGTGTCCGAGGAAGAAGATTGCGAGACGAGATCCATTTTTGACATGATATTTATCCATGGGACCTCGAGGTTTACCATGGCAGACATGGCGGAGAGGACGCCACTAGCAAACGAGGTCAGAATAGGCGAGGAGGGCGAGGAACGATGTACCTAAAGAATTTGTAGCGGTCTTCCATGAATTGAGAGTCGATGAGGTACACGGCGCAGGTCCTTATGCCCATCCGCTGCAAGTTGCGAGCGAGAGAGGGGAGGAATGGATGATGTGTGTATAACTCAATTTGGCCTGGGGTGCATGAGCTCGCGACTGTTAGGACGAGGGAGGGTACGAACCAGGGCAATCAATGATGAGATAGTCATCATCGAATCCGCCCAGTTCTTCCTCGAGCCAGTCCATGTTTTCCAAGAGATATCTGTTTGCAGAATCAGCACATGCCGAGCGAACGCCGGCGGGAACATACTCACTCACTCAAAGCAATACACGAGACCACCGTTCGGACCCATTCCCATCTCGGTCATGATGTCTTCGAGCGTGACGAGTTCCCTGATGTCGATGGCAGGCTCATACTCGAAGGCGTCTCCTGTTGCGGCGGGGTCGAGGTTGACGGTGTGGGCGGTGCGCCTAGACACTCGAAGATGGGTGGCGAAGGAGGTGCAGAATGTCGACTTTCCGGCGCCGGCTGGGCCAGTGACGAAGACAGCGTAGCGCATCGGACACGACGAGAAGAGACGAGATAAGATGGATTGTAACTCCGAACTCGCTCGCGTCCTGCCATCACGACGACTGGCCTTGGCACTCATATCATGTCGAAACCTCCTCTCTTTCCAAGTCAATCTGCGTCCGGGATTGCACTAGACCCACGAACACTCGAGCGGGTCATCCCTGAGTCGAAGCGACCGGATGGATCGTGCGTGGCTTGCTTCTGACACTGGACACGAGCCCGCTTTGCTCATCTGGAAATGCTGCCCAGCTTGCGCAAGGAAATCAAGATCCGGCCTGGATTCACACCTCAGGAAGACGTTTCACGCTTCCGTGGTACACGTCAACAGGCCATGGATGCCACAACCATCCCCAAGGGGCATATCCTGGGCTGGGTTGCGCCATCTTCGGAATCGCAACAGAAAGCAAAAGGGGCAAGCGCCCCACCCCCAAACAAGAACGCAAAAAAGCGGGCCAACCAAAGGGCAAAAAAGGCAGCGGAAAAATCGGCAGTGGTGAAAGACAGTTGGGAGGACGAGGAAGATGCTGAGGGCAGTGGCACCGGTGCGGAGACTGCGACTACAAAGACACCCGCTCCCAAGACGGACGATGGATCGAGCGGAGCAGCCAAAGAGGGTACACACACTGCAGACAAGCCAAATAGGGCTACTTCATCAGAGCCCACTCAAGACGCGGACGAGGTTACGGACAAGCTCTCGAAGCTCAAGGTCAAGTGATTGCGGCGGACCCAATTTAGAGAGTCAAGGAGAGGAATTGTCTATCTCTCTAGTGGGATACATAACAGTTAAATGCACATTGAGATGTGATAAAGAAATTACTGGGGTGTAGGGTACATATCGATTGTAGATAGGAGGGTGCTACGATTGGGATATCTCGTCATCTCCTGCTTCTGGGGGGTGTATATGGGTGGGTAGGTGCCGAGAGGAAGGTGACGTTTGTCTGTTGAACTGATACAGCTCCATGGAGAGGATGATGAGAACAAGAAAGGCGCCGAGTGCGGCTAAGAGATGGGAGATGAGGGAAGGTGAGGGGAGAGGAAGGTACGATAATCACCGACTGCTTTGCGCATGTTGTCCCACTTTACTTCTTCCATGCTTGCACGGAGGTCACCGAGTTCGACGATGGCCTTGTTCAAGACTTCCTGCTCCCACGGGGCGAGATCAGGACGGGAAGTGGGATAGAGGGTGGACAAACCTCGATAGCGATGCTCTGCTGCTTGAAATCAGATTTGCTTTCGTTCTTGCGGGTATCGAGCTCCATTTGGATCCTGAAATGTCGATCGGACGGGGACGAGGAAGGAACGTGGGATGTACATACTCGTGCTTGAGGTTTCCGAGATCTTCCTTCATCTTTACGCCGAGCCTGTCGACTTCTCTGCGAAGCGCAGCGATGGTAGAACGGATGGCAGCGCTTTCGTTCCGCGAACGGGCGCCCTGCTCCGCTCTCATTTCGGACAAGGCGGCGCGAAAGAGGTATGCTTGCTGATGAGAGTGGGTGAGCAGGGCGGGACAGCGGAGAGGCGTACGCACATTGTCGAGGTCTTTGACGGTGAGACCGTCGCGTTTCACCCTGCCGACGCGGTCGACGAGGAGGGCGCGAGTTGCACGCATGAGGCTGCGGGCTGTCGGGGTTGGGAATGAGCGCTCGAGAGCGAGAAAGAAGACATGGGTGTGGAATGGGGGCGCGGTGTAGGGCGGGGGAGGGCGCGAGGGGACGGGGGGGCCAGCGACGGGGGTCTTGTCGTGCTGGAGACGGACGAAGATGCGCGACCAGCCAACTCGATTCATCGTCAAGCACAACGCCCGGATCCGAGACCCGACCCGATGGAGGTATATATGATCGGATCACTATCGCTCCATGCATCATGGCTTATCCCTTCCCCACATCACACTCGCAAACCGCCTACTCCCACTCCCCATACACCACCTACTCCCCCTCCGCACACTCTGCCTACTCCCCGTCTCCACACTCCCAGTACCTCACCGTCGCGCCCCCTCATCGTTCCAGGAGCAACAGCAGACACTCGCACCATCGATCTCACAGCCACTCTGGTCACCACGACCATGCTGTATATCCACCCAACGTAGGCTACGCCCACAGCGCATGTCTCTTCTTCTTCTTCTCCTTGCATCCCTCCTCACCTGCTTCCACAGGAATCAGCCCATCATCATCCCGAACATCGGTCTCGCTCACGCTCTGTCCATCGCCACCCCTCTCACTCTGCTCATCAGCTCCCCCACTATCCCCACTCCACACATTCCCACCACTCTCATGCCCACACTCAATCCTATGCCCATGGCTACCACACACCGCGTGAGCGCACCCCCTCTATGGGCGATCGCATTCGCAACTTCTTTGGCATGGATCATTCCGACCATCACCCTCATCACTACAATCAGCCTCAGCACCACCTTCACAGAGACGAACATCGCAGGCGTCATAATTCACTATCTGGCTTCAGAGATGACTCCAAACTCCACAGGAGCAACTCCACCCGCACGGGGCCTTGGTTCTTTGGCGCCGTTGATAACAGACGCTATCTCGATGAGCACGGGAGAGAAATTGACCACCACGGAAGGGTCATTCACAGAATGTAACCTTTTTGTACCTATCTAGCTTACCGTCTAACTTGTAACCTGTACTGTACCCATGCCTCACCAATTTATAACCATGTACCTGTCTTTCAAAGCCGCAGTGGGCGCCAGTGGTCCCGAAGTCGACTTGCAACGTCCATCTCTGCTTGAACCAGTCCTGACAACCTGACACACCGTGGCCCCTCCGGGACACCTTGTAACAATGCTCGTCCCTCCAAAAAACCAGGCTCGTCCTCTTCCGACTCTCCATCGCGCAAGCTTTCTTCGCTATAACAAATCGACCCATCGACGGCTTCATCCTCGTACTCGGGAGAATCTCGTCCAGTCTCAGCCATACAGAACCAGGGCTGCTCAGAAAACTGTCCTTCCCCAGGGTCGTAGTACTCGGCCTGTGACTCGAAATAACAAGGTTCGAAGCCCGATCCCCGCGCTCCGAGGTCGTCGCATTCCTGCGCCAACGGACCATACGGACCGAAATCTTCCACAGGAATACCCTCTACGTCATCGGTGGCTAAATCAGCCAACGGATACCAAGGTTGGCACGAATCCCAGGTCGTGCTTTGGTGAGGATGGTAATGCTCCACAGCACTGATGGATCGATCACCTTGACTCTCCACGACAGAAGACTCGAGGTAGCCACGATGTGTTCCTATCAAGGGTTCCCAGGGCACATCCACGCGCGCGTAGCAATCGTCATACAGGGAAACGTCGCTCGGGAACTCGAGTGGGGCAATGTCGTAGCGGGTTTGGAATACTACCATGGGCTGCGGAGCACTGATCAGCGAGTTTATCGGCGACGCCACTCTGTGAATCGTCTGTACAGCCAACGCGGCGTCCCCGGCGTCTTGACCAGGGATTTGGGAGCCAAGTATATCGATACCATCATTTGATCTTGATGTCTGTAGGGAATCTGCCGCGAACTCCTGGACCAAAGCTGGCTTGGGTCCAATGAAATACTTGGATGCTACTAGGGGCAAATCGGACGGCTGGGTGTCAGCCGCACGGCGCCCTACCTGAGACGCCGAGTGGGAAGGATGGATCGATGGAACATCCACGGCGTGGGGAATGCTAAGCTGATCATGTTTATCCGAAATAGCCAACGGGGAGCTGCAGACTACGGGATGCCCTGACCGACTCCGGGTGACAGACAAGCTCGGAGTCCGGGTTTTGTTGCGGCGTTCCGGATACTCCTCTGCGACATTGATAGAAGCAGCCCACTCGGCCCCGCGGAGGTCGAGGACGACAGGAACAGAACCTGTTGCTCCAGGCTCGCTCGAAACATCGCACGCAGAGGAAGGAAGCTTGCTCTGTAGTTCGATGTCCCAGACCTCTGATTCAGCTGCTGTTCGAGTCGAAGCTTGTGGCGTTTTTACAGCGGGGGTTTCTGCACATTTGCCTCGATCCTTCTTTGTACGGTTCGTAGTACATATCTTTTTGGGAATGGGGTGGTTAGAAATCGAGGAAACCGAACTATCATCCGAATCATCATCGATCTTTGAATGGTCGGCAACCCGCTCACTCGGCTTGTTCAAAAACGCAGATTCAGAGAAAAACTCGTTTCTCGATGCTGAGTCCTTGAGCGCTGCACCCTTGACCACAACAACAGGATACTTACAATATTTCCCCGTTGCGGTCACTTTCTTTTTCGCCGACGCTCTCCCCTTGCTGAAAACACCAAGGGAAGGCGCTGGCTTCAGCTTTCGAGTACATGAGCGCACGGAACACAACATCCGTTGAAACAACCAACCGTGAGCCTGTCCTTTGTGACATTCGTGGCGGAAAACCCGTACAAAAGCGCCAACGCGGCAGGCTTCTTCGATTTCTGGCCGTTCGCTCTTCCTTTCTTAGGGGCTGCGTCTTCGTCGTGCTTCTGTGGAGGATTTACGATGGCGCGTTTCTTTCTCTTGCGCTCTCGGCGATCCGCTAGTCCTACATGTATTCAACACCGAGTCATCCAAAGGGATAAAGGTACCAAGCGCATGAGAGTGACTTACTGGCCGCACGTTCGTTATCGGTGTCGATTGGGGTCGAGGCTTTCTTCCGTTTGGATCTCGGCTTGTCCTTCTTGCCCTGAGCGGGATGTTGAATGACTTGAATTTCCGATGATGCCTCCCCAGGCGGAGCGGGAGGTGGTCCAGGGCCCTGGCTTGAGGGTGCACCCGGTTCGGCACCCTGCGTTCGTGACTTGCTCCGTCCCGCGTGCACCGTGGGCTGAGATTGAGCGGCCTTGGCGTTCTCTGGCACCCGTGGACGGAGAACAGGGGTCTCGAAT
>JBBPQN010001151.1:0-10239 GCA_038092575.1 Boletus subluridellus
AATGCAATTGCGGGATCCGATGGAGGGAAGAGGAAGGGGTCCCGCAGAACAAATGGAGAAGAGATGGAAACCGGGAACCCGGGATGGATGGGGAGGTCCGAGCGGGGCTAGAACAACTCGGGAGCCCGTGAGGCGAGAAAGGTAAGCCATAGAGGTAGACATAGGGACTCCGATAGGAGTCATAGCGTCAGAGGAGAAGCAAGAGAACGAAAGAAAGGAATAAAACGTAACATTACCCCCCTACTAAGCCTCGAATCACCGAAGAGAGAAGACTTCAGAAGTCTCGGTTTGCGCCGCTGGGGGAGCCGGTAATGTTGCTGTAACCCACGTCGTCTATCTCGTTATACGAGTTGTCTATGACGGGAGAAGGGGATCGTCGTCGTCGGCGAGGTTGTGTGGTAACACGACGAGTGGTGGTAGGTCTACGAGGAGGACGACCCCTTCGCAAGGAAGTGGGGGAAGAGTCGTCGGTCGAGTGGGTGGAATGTCGTGAGGACGTAGACGTTACCGGGGAGAGAGGGGGAGTGGAGTTCTTCTGTCGTGGCTGGTCCACATGGCTTCAACCCTCTGCAAGACGATTTCTTCCTCAGTGTTGAGGGGGGAAGAGGAAGCGGAAGGGGTGGAGTTGGAGGCTGAGGAGGTGGTGGTAGAAGGATCGATGGGGGTTTCGGAAGGCCAGGATGCGGGGTGACGAAAGTCGGATATGTAGTGCTTGGATCGGGAAGTGGATGGTACCGTAGGGACACTGGGGTGGTTGCAGTTGATGGCGGCGAGGTAACGATCTACGTCTTCGAGGAATTCTAACATCCCTAGTTGGTAGAAGGCGATGAAGTGGGCAGCTTCAAGGTCTCTTCGAATGTGTTCAACGACGTGAGCGGTGAGGGCGGCTTCAGTGTTGGGGGAGAAGTTCTGGGTGATGGTCCGGAGTCTGCAGACTTGGTGATAGGAGCGGTAGAGGGTGTAAAGGGGGGAGCCAATGTCAAGGTGACTCTCGATGGGGAGAGAGAGTCATGGGTCTAAAAGGTAGCTATTTAAAGTGGAAATGTCCTGCGCGGTGGGGAAATCATCCCGGAGTCGTTGGGCATAGAGGGGAACGTTGACCGCGGGTATGGTGATGGCGGAAGAGGCAACGGAGACGGGGGCGAAGACGGTGGACGCGCCGTACATGGTGGAGGTAGTCGTCTGCCAGCCTGGGGTGGCCTGGCGAGACGAGGGTTCGGAGAGGTCGCTTACAATAGGGCGTGAGTCGAAGTGTGGAGTGGTCAGGGTGGTCGGGTCAATGGTGGTAGGAAGGGAAGACACGGAGGAAAGGGAGATGGAAGGGGAGGTAGGTGGAGGGGAGAAGCGTTCGATGGCCATGGTAGAGAAGTAGCGGAATGGGGAAATCATTTCTGGGGACGGAGACTTCTCTTATAGTCGTCAAGGACATCGGGGGCATTCTTGAATTCCTTTTCAGGGATCCAAGAGTCTTCTTCGGCAGAGTACCCTTTCCATCGTATGAGGTAGGAGCGGCGAGAAGGGGAGCCGCGATGGTGTAGGACTTTTTCTATTTCGTACTCCTCTTCTCCGGCGATGAGGTCTGGCGGAGGAGCGGGAAAGTTCTTTCCATGAATTTGATTTTCTCTATACGGAGACAAAAGGGAGGCGTGGAAGACGGGGTGTATTTTCCAGGAGGAGGGGAGGCGCAATTGGTAGACAATCGGGGAGAGGACTTTGGTGATGGTAAAGGGGCCTTCCTGTTTAGGGGAGAATTTGGGGTTCGGAAGAAGTCGCTTCAGGTTCCGGGCTTCGAGCCACACTTTATCCCCTTTGGTAAATGGGGTGAAGCTTCTTTTCGATCGGGCGGCCATCACTTGTCTAGCGAGTTCGTGGGAAGCCAGGGCTTCATTTCGGGCAGCAGATAGGTTTTTGATCCGTGATTCGACAGTGGGGAGAGGGGATTCCGGGAGAACGGTAGGGAGAGCGCGGGGTTCGTATCCCATCATTAGGAAGAAGGGGGATTGGTTGGTGACGGAGTGAGGGCGGTGGTTGTGGGCGAACTCGGCGTGGGAGATGTTCTGCGCCCAAGAGGAGGGGTCGTTTCCGCAAAAGATGCGGAGGTAGGTTTCGATCTCTTGGTTAGCACGTTCGGTTTCTCCATCAGACTGGGGGTGGTAGGCAGTGGAGAGGGAGAGGTCGTATTTGAGTATTTTCCCCATTTCTCGTGTGAAGGAAGAGGCAAATTGTGGACCTCGGTCGGAGATTACTTTGTCGTAGAGTCCGAAACGGAGGAAGACTTTGTGAAAAAAGAGTGCTGCGACTCCTTCGGCGGTGATCGTTTTCTTGGTGGGGCAAAGTATTACCCCCTTAGTAAGTCCGTGGTCGACCACGACCAGCAAAGAATCAAAGCCATTGGAGGGGGGGAGGTCAGTGATGAGGTCGCAGGAGATTTGTTGGAATGGGCGGGAGGCGGAGGAGCGAATGGGGGTGAGCGGGGGAACGGTGGGGTGTGTGTTACTCTTGTTCTGCTGACAAGCGGCGCAGCCGGTGACATAGTGGCGGACATAGGTGGCGAGGCCGGGCCACCAATATTCGGAGGCGACAAGTTGGCGAGTTTTTAGTACGCCGGGGTGGCCGGCAGTACTGTGGTCGTGACATTGTTGGAGGATGTCGTGGCGAAGGGTGCCAGTGGGGGGAATGTAGACTCGTCCTTGGTAGGTGAGGATGCCGTTGGTGCATTGCCAGTCAGAGAGTCATTGGCGGAAGGGGGAGGGGACGTCGTCCTTCATGGATTGGAGGAATTGGGTGACGAGGGGGTCACCCGCGGAGGCGGAGGAGATCTTGTTATGAAGGGCGGCGTCAATGATGCGGGTGAATAGTGTCTTAGGAAGGAGAGTGACTCCTTCATTGTCGAGGTCGGAGGGAGGAAGAAGGTCGGCGCGGCGAGAGAGGGTGTCAGGGGCGGAGAGGAGGGATCCAGGGACGTGGATCATTTTCAGGTCGAAGTCGGAGAGGTCGAGGAGCCATCTGGCTTGTCGACGGTTGAGGTTTTGGGGTTGTCGGAAATAGGTGAGGTTTTTATGGTCGGTGAAGACCTGAACGGGGAAGGGGGATCCTTGGAGGTACTGACGCCAGGACTTTAGGGCGCGGATGATGGCGAGGAGTTCGCAGTCGTAGATGTCGTAGTTCCTTTCTGCGGGGGAGAATGACTGGGAGAGGTAGGAACAGGGAAGCCAGTCACCGTTGGAGTTGGTTTGTAGGAGGATGCCGCCAGAGGCAAACTTGGAGGCGTCGGTAGCGATGGCGAAAGGGGTGGAGTGGTCAGGCATTTGGAGGACAGGTTTGGCAAGGAAGGCCTTCTTCAATTGATCGAAGGCCGCAGCGCATGACGGGGACCAGTTCCAGGGAAGGTCTTTCTTGGTGAGGTCAATGAGGGGGCGGGCGATGGTAGAATACTTGGGTATGAACCGCCTGTAGAAGTTGGCAAATCCAAGGAAGGACCTGACCTCCTTGACTTTGGTGGGGGTAGGCCAGGCGGCTATCCCGTCGAGTTTGGCTGGGTCCATCGCTACCTGTCCTGGGCAAATGATCATCCCAAGGTATTCGACTTCTGAGACGGCGAAGGAACATTTTTCGAGTTTGAGGTGAAGGTCAAGCTCCATCATGCATTCCAGGACGCGTTTGGTCCGTTCTTCGTGGGTTTTCTCATCTGGGGAGAAGATGAGGAGGTCGTCCATGTAAATGACTAACCATCCCTCGGCGATCATGTCGCGGAAGGAGTCATTCATGAATCGTTGGAATGTGGCGGGGGAGTTGGTGAGTCCGAAGAACATGACCGTCGGTTCGAAGAGTCCTTTGTGAGTCACGAAGGCGGCCTTCCATTGGTGACCATCTTTGATGCGTACGTTGTTGTACCCCCATCGTACGTCGAACTTAGTAAAGACTCGTGCGTCTTTGACTTTGTCTACGAGGTCAGAGATCAGAGGAAGGGGGTAGGCGTCTTGAACGGTATGCTCATTGAGATACCGGTAGTCTTGGCACGGTCGGAGTCCTCCATTCTTCTTTTTGACGAAGAAGAATGGGGCGGCTTGGGGGGATTTCGAGGGTCAGATTTTGCCACAGCGGAGATTCTCGTCCAGGAACTCTTCGGTGGTGGTCTTCTCTTCCGGGGAGAGGGGATAGAGTTTCCCGATCTTCGGGACGAAGGAGTCGTTGAGGTTAATTTCGTGGTCGTAAGGTCGGGACGGTGGCACGTGGTCGGTGGCTTCCTTGTCGAAGACCGAAGCAAATTTAGAATATTCCGGGGGAAGGGTCTTCTTCGGCTTCGATTTCTCGGCGGCAATGGCTAATTCCGTGGCGGTGGTAAGCTTCTTGATGTGCGCAGATCCGAGGGGGATATACTTAGTCCCGCATCGGAGGACTCGCTGGAGGGTTCGGTGTTGGTCGGCCCGAGTGAGGTATTCGGACTCAGTCTCCCACTCGTTATACTTGAACAGGTGGGCGTCGGTGATGGTGTCAACGTGGACATGTTTGGGCGGGGGGGAGGTGGGTTTAGGGAAGAAGGAGTTGTGCCTTCTAACGTCGGTGGTGTGGTCACGGAATAGCTCCTTGGACTGGTCGTGTTTTTCCTCGATAGAGAGGGTTTGTTGGCTCCAGTCGATGATGGGGTTGGCATCTTTCAGCCAAGGTAGTCCCAGGATGACGTTGTCCTTTCCTAAGTTCATGACGTGGAAGAGGACCTTCATGGCTATGCCTTCTATGTTAACGAAGACGGTCGTGGAGAAGCGGATTAATCCCTTCTTGTTGATGGTGTGGTCGGCGTTTCGAGCGATCATGGGTTGCTCGAGTTTGGTGGTCGGGAGTTTGAGTTTTTTGACGAAGTCCCAGTCGATGCAGGAAATTTCAGCACCACTGTCGATCAAGGCGGAAGTGTCGACGGCTTTCAGGGTGTGCGTGGGTACGATCAATTGAACAGGGATAGTCATTGAGGCGGAAGATCGTACTAGTACATTGGCACAAGATACCGAGGGGAGACTCTGCGTCGATGGAGTTCCCCTGTTTAAAAACCCTGAGAGAAAGAGACCTGGGATACGACGGTCTCCTCTTCATCGTCTTCTACTTCTACAAGCTTAGGGACTTTTTCTTCGGCTACGGCTTTGACCTTCTTAGGTCCTGAGGGCCTTTGGGGGGTGGAGGGGTAGGAGGGGCATTGGGTGGAGAGGTGTCCGGGTTTTCGACATCTGAAACACAACCCTTTCTCGATACATCTCTTCCGCTCTTCTGGGGTGAGTTTTGCTACTCGGACGACGTCTACGTCCATGGCGTTGGGGTCTCTAGCCCTAGAGGAGGGAGTGGTGGGGGTGTAGTAGGGATTCCCTTGCCGGAAGGGTTGTCGGTTTCTCTTGGCGATCTCGTTGGCCCTGTCGCTGTAGGTTTGGAAGAGGACGGCCTTCGAGTACCAGTCGGTGATGGTGGTAGGGACGGTGTCCATGCCCATGATCTTGTTCATGAGGTAGGTAGGGAGGGCGGCAGAGAAGTACCCAATAAGGACGGAGTCGGTGGTGATCTTGGCTTGGGATACTTTGTTCTTGAACTCAGCGATGAACCGGTTTACAGCGGGAGAGAAGGTTGTCTCGTTCTTCTCTTTGGTGACGCAGTAGGTGGACAGCCAGGCGATGGCGTTGTTTACGACGTCTTCATGTTCAAAGGCTTTCTTGAACTTGTCGACGAATTCAGTGAAGGTCCCGAGGGAGGGGACGTTGCCTGCAAGGGCAGTGAGTCGGAAGGTAGAGGCCCAGGTGGCAGTGGACCCCTTGGTCATGTGAGAGAGGGCGAAAGCGACCCTCTTTGCGTCAGTGTTGTAGACGTCTTCGTTTACCATAAGGTAGACTCGGACAGTGTCCAGCCATCTGGTCGAGGCTTCGTAGGAACCGTCGAACGGTTCAGGGGCTCCGAGACAGAGTTTGATGGGTTTGTTGGACATGGGTGGCGGGGGAGGTCTGGGAAATGGAGGAAGGGTGGATTGGGGAGGGAAGGAGATGACTCCCGGTTGGTTGGGGCGAGCAGTGGGGGGAAGAGGGAAGACTGGGGAAGTGGTGACGGTCTGTGGAGAGGGTGGAGTGGGGGCCCTAGGCAAACTCAAGGCATGGGGTAGCTGGTGTGCTAGGTCGAGGTCTTCCGGTCCGTGGTCTAACCGGATGTCTTCGTCGGATTCGTCGCCGGATGAGGCGGTTTCTCCAGAGGAAGATTCAGAGGGAGGTTCAGGGGGGAGCTGGCACGGGGTTGACCAGCTTGGGTTCACAGTGGGTTGTCGATGGGAAATGTTGGGCAACTACAACGGAGGTAGGCCCGTCGAGGTTAATCTTACTCTTTTGTTACGTTTGACTCGGGTAGAGCCGAACGTAGGCTTTCTGAGTTCTAGGTTCGACAATCAAGAAGAGAAGTAGGCGGATGAGTTAATATCCGACTAGTTCTAGCGTGCTTCTCAGAAGCTGCACGAAGGCTTTATCGAGGAGTACTCGAGAGGTCAATGGTTCAATGGTTCAATGGTATCCGCTCCACACATGCAGAGGGACATTCAAGGGATGTGAAAGCAGAGTAAGATTGGCGTCTTACGGAGCGTAGTACAGGTTTATATACACGGGAACTAGCCTGGGCGAAGGGGACAAGTGGAAACTAAAAAGGATAAAGTCGTAATAAAATGCAATTGCGGGATCCGATGGAGGGAAGAGGAAGGGGTCCCGCAGAACAAATGGAGAAGAGATGGAAACCGGGAACCCGGGATGGATGGGGAGGTCCGAGCGGGGCTAGAACAACTCGGGAGCCCATGAGGCGAGAAAGGTAAGCCATAGAGGTAGACATAGGGACTCCGATAGGAGTCATAGCGTCAGAGGAGAAGCAAGAGAACGAAAGAAAGGAATAAAATGTAACAATTGGTAGCATCAAGGAGGCTGTGTATGAGCGTGACCATTCGAAGTCCGGAAAGACGTGTAGGATGGGCAAAAATGCCCAATCTGCTCATACATGTGAATGTGACGTGGTTGGAGTGGGTGCACAGACGTATATTCGTCTCCCATTTGATCGAGTACATTTGTCTGGAGTTTGAGCGCGCTCTGTTGGACAACGTGCTGGGATGCATGGATATTTTGTGTGCGGCATGTCGCGAGTTGGTCTAATGCGAATTGTACATTAGCCGTGAACCGAATCCCGTAGTCGAGATAACATGCGCACGTACGCACGATCATATGTAATACGGATGTAACATTATCCGAAACGTTGTTTAGCTAGTTGTTGGAATACGTCCATGGACCACGGTCGCCTTATCATTCTCTCGCATCGCGACGGCACCACCTTGTATTTTCACACTGCGGCTGGCTTCTCTTCAAGGCGTTTCTGCGCAGTATCCCGTTGTGCTATGAATGTGTCTGACGCAGGTAGAGGCGTTACAGTACGCACGACAGAGACCTTGTCCTTTTCGTCTTTGAGAAAGTAGTCGGATTCTGGGATGGGAGAGATTTGTTCTGAGGATGTGAGCAGTTTCGGTTGCGTGTGGCCATCATGATGGATGGGTGGGAGTAGTAGCGGGCTATTTGGTTGTGTTATTTCTACAAGGCTTTGCCCAAATATGGCTCTGTCAATTTGCTAAGTCCAAAATTGTAACCTGATCCTTCTCGCCACGCGATGATAAGCCCCACGTGGTGCGCATCATATCCTACGTGTCGATCAAGTGCCACCTGTCCTCTTGTGCATGGTCGACCTCATCGAAGCCGCCAGGCATGTCTTGCTCGTATATAGATAAACGCCGTTGTCGCCTCCTTCGCCGCATCTCTTCTTTGCACTCCCGCCTCGCCCTTGAACAGCTATTTGGTTTCCCTCAAACCATACTCGTCGTTACATTTCTGATTCTATCCATTCCCTCGAGTTTTTGCTCTTTCCACAACCATGGCGTCTCCTTCCATTCTACAGGGAAGGTCAAATTACCGTTCGCGTGTCGGAGTGGCGGTACGACGGTCGTCCAACGTGTACGCTATCCCAGGTTTGCCAGGCCGTGGTGGCTCGGTCACACCTCCGCCCCCTCAGGACTCTGATACTACATCCATTGCTGGGTCTGTTTCCGGTAAGCGTGACTGGGAAGGCTCTACTACATCTCTCAACAAACTTGACACGACACCTTCAGCACCTGCCACTAACTCGAGCGCGCCAAGTGCTATCCCAGAATCACTTGCACGCGAGGCTGCGGCGATGGCCGCTGAGCCACAACATCCCTCAGCCAAGGCTCCATCCCCTCTTGCCAATGAGATACTCAGGGCTGAACCGGCATCTACTCGCGAGGAAGGACAACAAGACGAGCAGACTTTAACCCCGGGTGCCGACAACGACAAACCATCCGACTCTAATCCGGTAGGCTTCCCTTTCTGTCATCAAAAGAGCTGCACCGACTATTGTATACGCAAACCAGGAAGAACCTGCAAAATCCAGTCCGCCCGAGTCCGAGGGACACAGCAAAGATGGCGATGGTGATCTCCTCGACGTATGAGTTTGTTTGTTTCCCCATTGAAGCCAGTTTTCACGATGACATAGGCTGAGGTGCCGTCAAGCACGCCCGCTCCCCAATTCGACTTTGACGAGGTTGGTGATCACTGTTTTTTTTTCTCGCGATGTTGACGCGACCGTAGTCACCGTCCCTGGCCTCCTCTACCGATCCCCGAGATGGTGAGATAACACCACTGGACCCATCCCATACTGATCACAGCCATCAGGTGCCCCACCGGTGACACGTTCAGGGGAAAACTTTGATACTGTCGAGTCATCTCGGGGCTATTCAATATTTAAAAATTTGCTACAGAGAAAGACTAACAAGGACTCGGCTTCACATAAGCCCGATCGACTCTCTAGCAAGTCGCGCCGGCCTACTGATCGCCGATCTTCTTCCCACTCCCCAGCGAGAGAGGATGCCACAAATGAGGGCCCTTTGCGGATGGCTAGAACTAGACGTAAGCCAGTGAGTGCTCTTCCTTGATGGTCGATCGGGTGCACTGTGCCCAACATGTCATCTTAGCGAACGGTCGCAAAAACCCCTGGATGGCAACAGGTTTGTTGTTCCTCGGATTTGGATGCAGGGACTCATCACACGTTACAGCGTAAATCGCCTGCCAAGGCTGTTGCTGCTAAGCATCTGAACGAAGATGCTTCCCGTAATGGACAAGGTGTTGCAGATGCAAGGGAAGCGGACCCGGTGCGTCTTTTTCTGGTGGTGGTGGACCTCGTCACGATCGCTCACATCTTATTAGGAGCAGCAAGTAACCAATCCATCTGAACCCTCAGCCGGGAGGGTCCATCTAACGGTGCGCGTTACTTTTCATTGCCCTACACTGTTAGACTTACAGTCTATCAGCATAAAGAAGAAACAGGCAACGCTACACTTTCGATCACGTTTCCCGCGTGGTTGTTGTGTTTTCGCTCACGTACACACGATGAAACGTAATGATCCAGGTGATTCAATGCAATACATGTAGATATCACTCTCAATCGCAAGTACGTGGACATCGATCGTGCAGTCTTTTGAGTTCACGTCACCTTGCAGAATCCTGATAAGCCAGTGGATGATCAAGCTCGCCGGGATATTCACTCAGTGGTCATTGATGATGTCTATACATACACGGGTGTTGAGGTTGGAGGCGGCATCCGACTGATAAGAGCTGCTGCAAGCCTACTGAATGTCTACTAAGACGGGGATGTGCATCTAGTAGGATGTCGCGCAAGCCAGCTTTTGGCAGGGACGTCAGCGTCTCGACGTTCTATTTCTCGTACTGGAATTAGACCCTGTCACGCAGGCCTCATGCGCGAACGGCGCCTTCGTCATGCTGTATCGGAGCCAAAGTAGGACCATACACTGGCACGTCTTGGAAGAAGAGTACGTGTCGTCTATTGCCAAGAATGGCTCAAAGGATGCGTAGTCCCGACACCGCATGACCCATGTAGGCAGAAGACGACGTAGGCAATGGGCCATGTATTATCACTCCAGCTCTCTAGTTCAAATATCTTCCTCCTTGCAGCGCCTGCTCGAGTCCAGATAACCCAGCGACAAGACTACTTTCTCGACGTCTGTTCGCTTCTTGACTTCCGAGACCGTTTGCCGCCTCTACCCGCATCCACGCACATCGAAACAATTGGCGAACAGTGGCTCGGCGTCGTCGATGCATTCCGTCGCCCTTGCGCTGGGTCCAAATCTCAGCCACAGGCTCGCCAACGTTGAGACCA
>JBBPQN010001152.1:0-10236 GCA_038092575.1 Boletus subluridellus
TCTTTTGGATGTTTGGTAGAGGAACATGATGTATTAGCATAGGATGTTCTATAAGAACACATGAATCATCTTTCTAGGATATTCTATGAGGCAAAATGGAAAGAGAAAAGTTGATGTTATTTAATGTGAATACTATATGGATATGGGAATGTACTATAATAAAACATGAAATGGGCATTATGAAGAAAATAAATAAATTTAATTGGATGTTTGCTATAGAATCATCACTGTCTTCTGGCAAAGTACATGCAGAGATTTTTTTTCAAATGTGTTGTATATTTCTATCATGTTTCCTATTACAACAGGGACCATCAAAATGCTACACTTTATGCCAGACAACATCTAACATATTCTTTCGGGATGTTATGAGATGTAACATTTAGCAAAGATATACAGTGTTATTTAGATATTCTCCCCCAAAAAGGCTAAATAGTAATTTATCTGATTGTTTCATGTTTTGTCAATTTTCTCTAGCAAAACATGATGCAATGCTTGCGGTGTCTGCCTCAAGTCAGCGGACGAGATCTTGTTTGATGAAGTCATGGGCAAGGACACTGTTGTCAATGAGTTCATTGCCAAGTCATGCTGGAAGAAACAGATCGATGACAACTCCAGTATCCCAGTGGACATCAACATTGGTGAGTCATCAACACACTGGTGGACACAATTCCATCCCACCATCACTCCCATTTCATCTGCCGCCGTCGCCACCCCCGTTCCACCCACCACTGCCACCCCCATCCTGAGCATAAATCCAGCCATCACTGCTCCCTCAGCAATCCTCACAGAAGAGCGGACAAAACTTCCGACATTTGTTTTGCCATTGGTTAGCCACCGGTGCCAGCCAAGTCACCTCAAATGTTCAGCACCACATGAACTCAATGAGGACAAGGCAAACACTGGGGTATTGGAGCTGGAGTCAGCAAAGCTAGTGATACAGACAAGATCGAAATGGCGAAGGGTTGAAGGTATGGACGTGCCCGACACAACCATAAAGTTATATTTCAACCCGGTGGGTGATCATTTATCCATGTAAACCATTGTACTAACACAAAGCTAGAAATGCGGATACTGCCAGGTGAAAAAATTGAAGTGCACAGTGAGCACCACTGACAACGGCAAAATCAAGCTGTGCAGTGCTTGTTCATCCTGAAAGTCCAAGTGCAGCATCTTACAAGATCTCCCTGACATTGTCAACCATGACAGCAACATCATCCATCCTGCAAAAACCTGGGCAGACCTCCTCTTCTGACCCAAAAAGGATCACGAGCCGGTGCCCCCCAAGTTGAAGGCAAAAGTAGAGCCCAAGGTGAGGACAGTGAACAAGGGCAAACAGAAAGCCCAGGAGACGGATGTGGATGATAAGATTGATGGGGTTGATGACAACAAGGGCGGCGGCAAGGGTGGCAATGATCACCAGTGCATCGCGAAATGTGAAACTGGGACGGTAAGTAATGCATTCACTCCTCCATCCAAGGTTGCTGACTGGATTGTTATACAGATTGGGATTGGGGTTGCTGGCCCGTCCAGGCTCAAGACAGTTGCAGCAACAGAGGTAAGTCAGGTCCTCATGCAGTATTGTACTAAATCTGACTGAATCGTTAGACACCAGCACAAGTTGCCACTCTTGAAGTCGCTCTTGCAAAGATGAACATGCAGAACGACAGGGTGGAGAAAGGACTTTGACAACAAATCAAAATGATTGCCAAGATCGATGACAAAGTCACATCGGTGATGCGTTTGTTGCACCACCATTCCCCTCAAAATCTTCAGGCAAGGATGGATGGACTGCAGACGAGGGTCCTCAAAGACATTGAAGCCCATGATCGCCTGCATGCTGAGGTCGCTGAACTCTGTCAACAATTGGCATCTATGGAGGATTGACTGGCCGCACTATCCAGGAAGGTTGGGAATAATTGATGTATAGTAGTTGGTAGACCATCGCATCCATTTTGTAAATTGTTTATCGCATTGGTTTATACATATTCTCTATATTACAATCAGAATGATCAGTGCTGGCCCAAATATTCGGCCAGGTTTGATTGTTCCTTCTCTTCATCCACAACTGAAGCCTTAAGCTGCTGAACCTTTGCTGAAAGTACCTCTCTTTGTTGTTGAACTATGGACAAAGTATTTTCCACTTCGTTGTAGCTCTGAGAGAACATCTCCAAAGAGGCAGCACCCTGTCCCTGATGCATGTTGCGGCCAGTTCCTTGGTTGATGACAAATCAGTGATGCTCGCAACTGTTGGATCTCTTTCTCCATTGGGTCCTGGTCATCCTGCAAGCTCTCAACATCAGCACAGAGTCTCACCAACTCAAGGAAGTCTTCTTGGGTTGGTGTCTCAATTGAAACAGTCACTGTAAAGTGTTCAGTGGTCAAATAAGTGGTTGAAAAACTACCGGAAAAATACCATTCTCTTCCCCAGGTTGACGAGCCCTCACTTTTATCGACCTGATCTTCACGTTTGGTGTCTTTGGATCGTACACTGAATAACCCCCCTCTATTTGAGATGCCAGCACTTCGCTCGCTGGCATCTTCCCCTTCTCCTTGTCTTTCACTGCAGCCAGCACCAGAGATGATTCTTCAGCTTCGTCACTGGTGCCATCTGGAACCTTATCCGGTGACCCAAATTTCACCTTCTTCACTGTCAGTTCATCCCATGTACCTGTGGGGTGCAGTATGGTCCCACCTCACTGGATGACAGCATTGTCTTGTAAAGCTGTATATCGTCTTCGCTTCCATACACAGGTTTTACACCCTGAAATTAATCCCTTTGCATTCTTTGCCACCAGACATTTTGCCGATGGATTGCCATTACATTGTGTACATTTCTGTAGAAAGTTTGTGTTCAGCAAAGTAACCATTTTGATATGAACATACCAGGTCAAATTCTAGTGAGTCTGAAAAAGCAGCCTTATCAATGATTATTGCAGATATTTAAAGAAACTAGATTGGCTCACCCTCATCTTCCCCTTCAACATTACTTTTGCATTCAGCTGCCATGTTTTCATATACCATCCACCATCTTCATTCCTTTGATAGGTTGACACTGGGAATGCTCTCGGTGAGATTCAATGTCCAGTCACTTTCAGGAATCTCCCAATCGTCGGCAAGGCCCTGTTCCTGAATGGACTTGGCACTCTCGCCGGAGTCAAGGAGGTGTGACACCCTCACTAGGATAGCTGGGATGTCGCCACCCATCTTCTTCAGACCCTCAAGGAATGGAAATGCATTTGTCTGTGAAAGTTCAGGCCCAAAGCACGGATAAAGCAAAAGTACATACTATTTCTTTCTCTAGATCTTTCATCTATCAGCCATAATCTTGGGCGGCAAGACGGCATTCCAGTGCTTCTTTCACCCTGGCAGCATATATATATGCTTTCTCTTGCATTATTCTTGCTGCTATTTTGGTGATGGACATTGTGAAGATCGGCTAATGAGGGTTGACAGTTGGTTAAAAATGTCTGGTGAAGTGATACTTCCTAGTTGACCTGAGAGTGTTTATTTGGGTTTCATGTGCTTGCACTGTTGTCCTCGGTGTTCACCAAATATTCTTCCTGGGTGAGAACAAGCAATGTTCGCCGAAAATGCTAGTACTGTATGTGAACGTTATACTACAGCTGGCTGAACATTCTTACTAAATATTTGCAGGAGAGTTTGTGGAACATAGGTTTAATATTGACTGTGGCAAACATGCTTGGGCATGCATATTGTACTAGACATTTGAACAAGGAAAGTATGTCACACATCCTTGTTCTACATAAGAACTTATACAATATACATTATTTAAGTAACCAAGGCTTGCTGATCATATTTAAGGTAGACAGTTTACTTACAACACCCATCTTATCCAACAACTTTCCATTCCCTCTAGTCTTTCTTTCCAATTCTGCTTCAGGACTGGGGCTGAGCATGGTAGATGCTTTGGAGTCTCTGCTTCTCAGCGATTTTGTACAAAGAGCCTTCGCAGAATGCTCGCCCCATGTCCCTGCTGATGCCATGCTGGTGATACATTCAAACATCCTGAGTTCACCAAGTTCGCTGAAGTTGTAAAATACTGTGAATCAGACCTCCACCCTTTTATGTTTGGAGTCTTCCCAGGGCTCTTTGGCAAATCCAGCATGGCTTCAGCAATTCTTGTAGACTGAATGGTTTTTCTCTGTGGAGTCATATTGTTTGTACATTATTGGCATGAACTGACAAGCTTACTTGTCTGTTTTCTGTAAGTACTCCAGGTAAGTACCAGCAAATGATCCGATCATGTCTGTCAACTATGACTATGGGACTTGAAAGGATCGCCAGGCCATATCTGCCCATGTATTTTGGCAGGTCAACCGGCAGAAACCTGTTGGCTAATTTACTTTTGAGCAGCAAATGCTGTTCACTTAATCTTTTTCCGATTGCTGAACCATGTTCTTCGGCATCCCAAGGGACAGTGACTGTGGGGATGAGTGGGTAGTTTTCAGGGAAAATTTTCATCCTCACTCTTGTTCTTGTAGGCAATTTCTAGTAGCATCTGACATATGCTGAAGTTCTTGGCCCAATGATTCCAGAACCAAAAGACCCTCCTCCTTACAGTGATTGCCTGCAACGCTGTGAGCGTTACATGCGGTCGGCACTCGCCACGATGACTGAAGACAAAAAGGAGCCAACATCGATTGTGGGCTATGTCAGTGTGCACCACATGCTCGCCAACACTTAGTCCCATGATGCCATGGATATTACAGGACGACGTCGCCATGATGAGTGAGGACTTCAGTTGAATGCCAGCCGAGAACCGCTGAGACAGCAAGTCATGCGCCATTCCAAATATAGAGCGATGACGCGGTGGACGATCATGCTCGCAGACTCCAGCTTAATATTTAACGGCCCTCCGGGCACACCTGGACCTGCATGCAATATCTAAACTTCATTTTTAAAAATAAAGAAAAATGCTAACACTATAGCTGCCACTCAAAGTCATACAAGATAGTAATCATTTGATTCTGTTCATGTTGTAATCAGTTTGTAAACTAGTAACAATGGATAGGGGATTGTTTTATTTCGTTGACTTTCAATGTATCAAACTGTACTTACCCGTTTATCTTGCAACTGCTGTAGCTGTGTTTGATTGACGAGTCTGTCACTGACTGCCCTCAGTCATCACAAAAACACTTAATAAACTCTATAGGAACAAAAGGAGGAAATTGCAAATGTTCAATGGAAACATTTAAAAGGGAGGAAAAAAAGAACAATTAAGAACAAAAGTAATATACAAAAAAGGCATCGATTTCATATAATCCCTTGGGAAAAAACAGTGTCGAGGGGTTCAAAGTGCAACCCCCCCAAAAAAAGAATACAACTAATAAGTATGGAAAGCCGGACAACCGTGCTCATTCGAAGCATGACTATGAGCGAAGTTTTACTATTCTAGGCAGGTGACTTCGAAAGGACACCAAACACTCCCAGCAAAAAACACCCCCCAAAAAATTCTCAGTGTGTTGATATTTTTGTTATTGTGCTAGATACTTGTGTTCGTGCAGTCAGTATTATCGCATGAGCTCAAAGGACGTAGAAAAAATGAATCATAATAGACTACCAACTTGGCCTCGTCTTCATCCGAGGTAAAAGATTCAACCCAAACGGACGGGGTCACCGGCATCAACCTCATTCGGACACTTACTGTCTCCCTGCAGTGCAGACTTTGTCCTTGGTGTGTACTTTGTCGCCCTGAGTGTATGCTGTCCCATCCTGCCTGTCCCACTCTGCTCATTCACCTGTCACCCCCATCCATCCTTGCCGTCAAGATTCATCCCGTTGCATGCAAATGCAAACATGTGCACATTTTCGTGCTCGTGTTCGCACTTGCACACCTCGCCCTCATCACTGTCAACCAGTTGTGCACCAGCACGAACAAGGGCACGTTTTCATGTTCAAGACTTCCGACATCGAGTGGAGCTCGCCAGAATGTTGTGAGATTATCGAACGTCAAAGGCAAGAGCTGTCCCTAACATGCTGAATGTACACATTGCTCTATCATGCCCCACGCAGGTCTTCAAGGGCATCGACATGGTCAACTTGGAGACCTGCATGATCAAAGTCCTCAAGCCCGTCGCCCCGAAGAAGATCAAGCATGAAGTCAAGATTCTCCGTAACCTGATGGGGAGCCCGAACATTGTCGCTTTGCGGGATGTCGTCCAATACCCCTCTGCGCGGTACTACAGTCTTGTCATGGAGTTCGTGGGGGGGGGGGGGGGGGTGGAGTAGAAGCTGCTGTTCTCCATGTTGATTGTTCATTGTGACTTACACATGCAACAGGTTGCGGCTGGCAACCCCCTTCCTCTCACTTGATCCTCCGTCTCATTGGACATGCATTTGAGGCACAGATCTACAGTCCAAGACTCTGAGGGCCAACAGCACCTGAAATTGAATTAATTTGGATGCAGATGGCTAATCATCACACCAATACTTTCGGAACAACTCGTCACCATAAATGCGCAAAACCTCATCATCATTAACCACCTTCATATCACTATCCGCTTCTCATGCCATCTTGTCCGCCCTGTCGTGAACTTTCCTTTCGCGCTCAGTTGGGTATTGGTGTTTCTGGCTTGGTTTCCGGGAGCTCTATTTCCAGGGTTCGACACCTGCATGGTACATCTCATCAACCTGTACACGCAGTTCAGTTTAGTTAGATCTGGATCACATTATGCAAGGGGGGCATCGAGGTGGACTGACCTCTTCCAATCTCAATCCCTTTGTCTTGGGGATTGCAAGGTAGATGTAGACATAGCCAAAGACAAGCATGCTGAAATATCAGTAAAATCAGAGGTCTGATTCTGTTCAGCGACGATCACAACAAAAGGGAATGACTCAGTGCAGGGTGAAATTCATCACTCCAAACAGCAATATAAAGGCCCTGTGACCAAGTCTGCGGGGGGAGTGTGGAGAGCTTTGGAATGAGTGCATACATGATGGCAGTGCCTTGTGGGACGGATTGGATAAACGATGATGGAAGCTTCTTGGCAAGCTTGTTTTGGAGAACCGTGTCCCCAATGGCGATACCCCACACCTAGAGCGGACAAGACCAGATTTAAGATAGATATGAATGGGAGGGATTGGGGTACTCACAGTGGCAAACGAACAGAAGAACCACATGAAAGCGAGTGCAGGCGCCTTCTGCATGACCAGGAGCCTGAGGGGTGCTTGAATGGGATACATCGGCTTGCTTAGCATGCTGCCACAGGGCGTCAGACAAGGAGAAGCCTCAATCAACGATCACGATGCGTCTGATGGCTTTAACTGAAAACCAGGCAATGGCTGCGAGTGTCGTCTGCTCTGTGAGAGTAGCCGCGAAAGGGGACGGTTACCATTGATGTTGCTTGCCCACTGATGTTGGTCAAGTTTGTCATTGTAGAGATTGGCACATGGTGCGAACAGTGTGAGATGTGTTTCCAATCAAGGTACATGTGGAAACACTTACGAGTGGGTGCGTTGCAAGAGTGGCGTCATAGGTGATGAAGATACCGAGGCCAACGAGGCCGAGGACTACTAATGGGACGAGCACAGTGACTGAACCCCATGGCGAGGTGATACCACCCCACGTCAGCGGTCAGCAAGGCTGGATTTGTGGGGACAATTGCATTCGATCCTACATCCAGTCCATTTGCATAAACTTGTTTCGATAACTGCTTGGGGGGATGGGCAGATCGAAAGGAAGGGTGAGTAATGTCATCATCAACCTTCATGTTGTCAAATCTTGGTGGCGAGTTCCTGCCAGTGGATCGTCTTCTTGTACGGTTCTGTCTCTGCGTGCTGCGAAAGCTCTAGACCGGAGATGTGATCTTCCTGAGACACTACTGGGGGGCACAACTTGTTCACTTGTCGTGCGAGCGCTTCGGTTTCCCGGACATGGAGCAACACGGGTGTTTGTGTGCCTTTGACTGAAAAATGGCCGGGTGAGCGTCTTGGATGGATCATGCCAGAATTGAATTAATGACATCCGACTTAGTACTTAGAACTGGAAGTCAAGCAGAAAATAATTTAATTTGATGCAGTTCATTTGATAGCGCATACAAACATATACTACATCTTAGTGACTTCGGCGGACAGACTCACGGCGTACGAGACTGCATGTGCTGGAGGATCGCTGTCTGCAGCTGGTCAATCTGGGGGCGAAGGTCATCAGCTCGGTGTTGTTGCAACAATGTCATCGCCGACTCGAATTTTTTGTCGAGGTCAGCCATTGCTGAGACCTGTGCCAGCAACTCCTTGTCCATCTTGTCGCTGTGCATGTTGATCTGGGCCAGCTTGCCTTCAAGCACATCAGCTTGCTTGTCAAAATCGCCGCTGGTCCCAGCAGGTGGATTGGTGTCCATGGAGTCGGCGACTGTGACTGTTGGCTAAAGAACTGGTCAAATTGAGTACACTACAAAGGTTGCACCGACTTACCACAGTGGCTGCACCCGTCTTGGGGTTGGATGGGCCAGCAATGTCAATAGCTCCCTAATGATAGAGTCAGTAACCTCCGATTGACACTCATGCGTGTTACTTACCAACCCTGCTTCCACTTTGGAAACCCACCCACGATCTTCATCGCCAGTGCCCTCTTCGACGTCTTCGCCGTCAGCATCAATGTCCATCTCGACCTCTTGGGCCTTGTGTTTTCCCTCGTCCCCAGTGTTCGCCTTGGACTGTGGGATTGCCGGTTGAACTTTCTTGTTGGGGTTGTTGGGGTGGGAAATGAGATGTGCCCAGCTTTTCGCAGCGTGGACAACTTTGCCTTCGTGGTCGATGATATCGGGGAGGTCATGGATGACATCACATTTGCTCTTGCGGGAGGAGCACGGACCACAGGGCTTGAATTTGCCCTTCTTGGTTGTGATCGCTGTGCAGGAGATATTCCTCCCTTGACAAAATGGACATTTCTACTTTATGTTAGCATGATGGATTTCACAGACAAAATGTTGACTCACTGGATTGAAAAACAACTTCATCGCGGTCTCTTCTCCGTCCCCAACCTTTCGTCATTTTGATCTTGTCTTACCTGGCTCGGCAGATCGCTTCTCCGGTGACATCGCATGTATGGTTTCCTCATGCCCGTCAATAGGTGATGGGCATTTGAGCTGACTGGGCTGTCGCCTGTGGCCGAGTGGTGCCACCCGGATGCTCGGCAGTAGAGAGTTAGAAGTGGGAGCCTCATGCCCATCGATAGGTGACGGGTGTTTGACCCGACTGGGCTGTCGCCTGTGGCCGAGTGGTGCCACCCGGATGCTCGGCAGCAGAGAGTTAGAAGTGGGAGTGGCGGCGATCATGGATGGGATGGGAGTGGGAGCGACAGCGACAGTGGATGGGATGGTAGTGGCAGCAATGGTGGATGGGATAGGGGCGGTGGTGGTGGCAGACGGGATGGTAGTGGCAGCGACGGTGGATGGGATAGGGGCGGCGGCGGACGGGATGGGAGCAGCAATGGCGAATCTTGTCCACCAACGTGTGGACGACTCACCGAGGTCGATGTCGGTGGGAATGCTGGAGTTGTCGATGATTTGATTATTCCACCGTGACATGGCGATGAATTCATCGACGATGGGGTTCTTGCCAATGAGTTGATCTACCGAAATCTTCTCCTTCGAAATGAGTTCAAGCTTGGCCACAAGCTCCATGACAACACGTGGAATCCGTATATCGCCAGAGTTATTCTTGAAACAATTTTTCGCCCTTTCCTATTCGGCGATGAGTCAGTAATGAGAAAATGCATTCAGTTCATTGGTACTTAGTGCTTACCACTTCTTCGGTGACCAAATGGATCCATTCCTGGACATGGGAATAGTCGACAGCTCCCACACCATTGATTGCTGCAAGAATTCTTGTGGCATACTTGTAGAGCTCTTGCTGGGATGACAAATCGGAAGACATGATGATATAAAAGAGAAGAGAAGCGTTGGGTTGAGGACTTTGAAATTCGGCTGGTACAAGCGCAACGGTTTCGGAGTATCATTTTCGGCGTTCGCCACTTCGTTGTACCACATTCCAAATACAGTAAGAGGGCCATCCCGGCGAATTTCACTCTGAAAAGATGTAACATGCTTATTGCCGGCAGCAACGTGTATAAAAATCAAGTACAGGATTACAACAATCATGTCGGTTTATACATTGTAATATAAAATAAACAACAAATTGAAGTACACTATATATGTCTAACATTAGCTTGAACGTTTGCTGGAGTACCTTGAGCCACTGTTGCATCCTCCATTC
>JBBPQN010001153.1:0-10233 GCA_038092575.1 Boletus subluridellus
AGATGTGGGAGAATTGAGGGATTTATAGATAGGAGAATTTCTTACTTGGCGAACAAGAGAATTAAGCACGCTTTGTTTTAATTCCGGCACCACGCTCACGCTTTGTTGAGTTGCTCTTTCAGAATGGGGAATAATATTGCCAAGAAGATTGTCCAAAGTACATACAGGGAAATCGGACTCATCGCAGTCAACAAGGTTGGTAGAAATATTACAAGAAGAGAGAGAAACAGAAGGAGAAACGTGATTGTCCAGTCCATGAACACCCTCATCGTTCACAGACTTATTTAATTTAAAGAGGAGGCCGCCTTCTGCCTGGCTTCTACTTCGAATTTATCTCTGTAGAAGGCTTCGGCTTCTGCCGAATAGAAGGACGGTGTTGCCGCTTGTTGAGCGACAACCGGGGGAGCGGACGGGACGGGAGCGGCGGTTGGAGGAGGGGGGAGGGGACGACCATACTGGTGCTGGGCGTGCTGCACGGGCGGCTGGTAAGGTGCAGCAGGCATATAGGCATCTGTTTCATAATCCCAAAGATACTGTTGCCATACCTGCGGCGGTCGTGGGGCTCTCTTGTTTGGGTTCTGAGAGCAATCAGGCCATATATGGCCAACCTTGTTGCAACCATAACAAGTATGGGTATCGGGCTGAGATGGGAGAGCCTGTTGGGCATCTATCTCCATCGGGGCTCCTCTACCCGGCTGCGTACCGGTGGGAGTAAAGCAGGAATGGTTACCCGGAGGTCGTGGCGGAGGCAGATAGTATTGTTGGCCGTAAGGCCGCAGAGGACAGGGAGCATATTGGGGACGATATGAAGAGGGGGCGGGGTGAGAGGGTGGACCACATTCAATTGCGATCTGTTCGAAATTTCTACCAATGGTTCGGTAGTTTTTACAGAGCTCGGAAAAGCTGTCAGATTCCTTAGCCATCATCTTTGCTTGGTAGTAGATGTGGTAGTCAACAGCTTTCTTTAGGAGTTCAATAGCGAAATCCCATCTGATCTCGGATTCCTTGGTCAGGACGATGAACTCCTGAATGAACAGATCTATGGGTCTAGATCCTTGCTGTAAGGCTTGTAGTTTTTTGAGACTCTCATGAGCGAGAACCTCAATCTGGAAATATTCTTTGATCTCGATTTGGAGATCTGCCCATTTGGGCCATGCTACAATGCCTTTTGGCGAGGTCAACGTGGACCCTGCCACTATAGGAATTTCTTCCTCTTCTTCTGCCAGATATCGTTCCAGGGTGATTTGGGCAAAGCCCTCTGCCTTCTTCTCGAATCGAGACAAGACTGCAACCGTGCGGACGTGGTTGTCCTTCCAATCTTGTGCGTCGACCCAGAGTCGAAGCTTTATCCACCATGGTCGAAACTTGGCGTGGTCGCCATCCCAGTTTCCAAGGTCAACAATTTTTTTGGAGATGTTCGAGCGCTCCTTGCTCAAGGCGAGCGCATCGAGGCGGTTGACAAGATCATCGATATCAACAGACGTCATTTTTTAGTGGGAAGTGGGAGGACGGCGGTGTTGGAGAAAAAACGTGTCAGAGAAGTAGTTGTTTCAGCGCCTGTTACGTTGAAGCTGTACGTAACAGAAAAGTGCAAGTTGGGCATCGGAGTATCTTTCTGTATAAGGGATGTGCTTCTTTGGAGGGGAAGGAGCTGGAGGAGGAGCTACTGGAGCAGGAAGGGTTTCTACCGGTCGGGATTGTTGCACTATTCGGTTTGTGCGAACGCGAGCCAGCTTAATCCTTACTGCGAGGTATCTTTCAACCAAGCTCGAGGGATGCGGCAAGTAGAGGATCTAAAAAAGTAAACCTTTGACCGGAGGTAATATCTTCTTCTCCGTAAAGTCTCGTAACAAGTTCTCTGGGGTCCGCAAAGCCCAGGAACAAACTGACACATATACTAGGTAAAAAAGACTAAGAACTGACGCTCTACCTCCCCAATCACTTGAGGGACTAACACAGTGATATAAGCTCGGCTATGGGCTGCACGACGACAGTGGTTCCCGTATCGCTCTTTGCAAACAAGGCACAACCCTTGCGCAGGTATAACCTCAAGGGAGGGACTGAGAAGGTTCTACTAACACGACAAAAGCTCAGGGTACTGCCCCACGTTCTAAAGCAGCGAACATAAAAGAAAAAGAAGTCTGGAAAACACCAGTGGGTTCTCTTTAGCCCTAGAGTCTGGGCAGTGTATAAGTCTAATCCAAGTGTTATGAGAGGCTTCTCGAACAAACATTGGCAGAGACTTGACGAGGCTACACCAAACCCAACGATGAGAGAGAAAGCAGAGGTTAGAGATAAGAGGTGAGGTCTTCCTTAATTCAGCTGCAAGGACGTAGGTCGCAGTGAACAAATGGATTAGACTGGGGAGTCCAGTCGACTACAGCTAGTTTATATAGGTTACAGGTGTGTGCACGGACCATAGGGTCCTTGGGAACGACTACTGGATATGGATAGATAAAAGAAGAGTTCATGAGAGAAGAAGAATGATGATGGGAAAGAGAAGCGGAAATTAATAAGGCATGTGTACAACGTGTTTGTCTAGACCATAGGTCATGTGTAGTTTCCCATGGTCACGTGCACATCATGTGACTTCGAAGTCTGAAGGATGTAAAGTAGTGTGCGAATGCGCTAAGTTAAAAATGTTTGAAAATATAGTATATCATAACAATCACTGTACATTGAGCTGATGAGTTGTCCATAGCCAAGCAAAGCTTGGAGGCATTCTGGCATTGTCACTGTGCCATGATCCCACTCATCAAAACAGATCCAATGGGTGCAAGAAAGGTAAATCTTCAACATAATGACTCACAAGCATCCACACAACTCACATATGTATTTACAACAGTCTCACAAGGTCCTAACATGTATGCACTATCAAACAATTATGTACCCTGGACCTGAGAAGGCTGCAATCAACCACAAGTGAGGTGTCTGTGCAGATGGCATGAAGTCAAAGCTGAAAGATGATTTTCTCAGACAGTGAAATCCTTCACACCACTGTGTTCCTCAAGACTATAAAGCAGGTTTATGATCAGTTCATCAGTGGAGAACCCACAAGAGCAGATGAGCAAGCCCTGCTGATATTTGAGGCTGAAGCATTCATCAGCATGTTGCAAGCTTGCATGGTCATCCTCCCTGACAACAGCAATGCTCCTGTTGCCCTCTTCAAGCTTTACACTGTATTTAACATTGACAGCTCCATGCTGGACAGCTGCATCATCAAGTGAGACAGCACAAGCTGGCTCCACATCAACTACCTCAAAGAGGACTTGGAGGTGAGGCAGTGAGTATGGGAGAATGCCTCACAGTCAAGCAGTACTATGGTGATGTTTTTCATGCTCCTGTCTCCTGTTTTCTTCTCTTTTTCATCTGTGTTGTCTGCTGCTAATTGTATGCTCACATTTTGTCCATTTTCACTTTCAATCATGCCTTGTTTTTTTCATGCCTTCAAGTTGTTTTGCATCCTGTACTTAGTTACATTCTCACCCTTTTGCAACCAGTGCTTTTCCTGTCCTCCAGGCCCTCCATTCCTCCCCTGCCCATGAGCCACACACATGCATCATTGCTTTGCACCCACATCTACCTGCATCTTGCACCTCACATCTCCTTCAAGTGAACAGGTCCACATTCCATCTATCCCAGCTGTGCATCTCATTCTGTCCTTTTTTTCCAACTTCCCCTGTGTGTGGCACTGTGGCACACAATGCTTTTTGACCTTAGCAGAAAATCCCTCCTGTAGGAGCCATGATTGTTACGCTGATGTGTAGAACCTAGTCAAGTGCACACTCAAGCGTAGTGCAAAGACACTTAGAAATCCTTGGGTCTTGCTATGACTAATCCTTAGACTACTCACTTGTGGAATGATCAGGCTCTAGGCAATAGATTGTGTAGAACTACTGTAGATACTGAATCCTAATACAAAGGCGAAGTATTTATACTGCTAGGAATGGTGCACAGACCATCTAAATAAGAGTGCACACAGACCATCTGGATTGAGGGGAAAACAAGGTAGTATGAGAGAACTACCTAGAAAACGTTATTTGTCCATATCAAGAAGATTGTCTGTAAAAGTAGCATACTGCATGGTCAACACCATAAGGGCAAAGCCCTCTTGCATATGAGAAGATGAATGGGCGAGGGCGTAGTTAGAAGGATAAAAAGGAAAGACATCTGTAACATTACCCCCTTTGTATGGAAGAGACTCTGACTCTTCCTCAATATTCTCCAGTTCCAGCTGGGTCCACTCCTCCACCTCCTCAGTCCCATCTGGATTGGTCCCCCTTGTTGATCTCGTAGTCGGTGGGGTCATGGTCCCAGTTGACCCACTTGTTGTCACAGAAGACACAGTTGTCAGCAATGTGTCTGACCTCTCTGCAGAGAGAACAGACTTGATGAGGGCATCGAGCCTGGATGTGTCCAGGGGCAGCGGTGTGGCAGTATAGGCAGATGTACTGCAGGCAGTTGGCCCTGAAGTGGTTGGTGGAGTGGCACTCATAGCACTGGAGACGACGTTGGGGAGGAACATGAGGCTGGGGAGGGGATTGGGCCATATGTGGAGAGGTGGGTTGGCGACCAACGGCAGAGAGGGTGGGGGAGATGGGGCAAGTGGGGACAATGATGGTGAGAGATCCTGGGGTGGGGACATGGTGGGGAGAGTGGGGATGGGCCACATTTCCTTGGTAATTTCTTGGACCCACCAGTGGGCCCAATGGAACAAGGACGGTTGTCCTGAGTCCAAGGCATTGTCGTTCCTCCTGTGAGAGGCGGGCGTGGCAGGTTCTCCTAAGAGTGGAGAGAGAGGTCATTGGTGCTGGAGGGGCTGGCATCCCCTCGATGCTGGTCTAAAAGGACTCAGTGGATTCTGAGTGAGTCCTCACAGGAGGTGTGGCCCTATTGGGGATGGTGCTGGAGGAGGGAGGTGGAATGCAAATGGGAGTGGGAGATGGGGAGGTGGACCGACCATTAATACCCCCATGGGTGGCTCCATGGTTGGAGGGATGGGGAGTGGGGGCGGCAGGGATGTTGAGAGGGTCCTGAGAGAAATAAATCTCCCTCTCCAGTTCCAACATGGAGAGGATGAGGGGGGAGACAGCGAGAGGGGGGAGCACATCAACAACCATGCTGAACCCTTGGTTCCATAGCAAATCTAAAGTGAGGGCCCTTGCCTCAGCAATGGCCCCATTCAAGGAAGTGGCATAAATTGGGAGTTGGTTGTCTGGGGTCAACTGGGTCATGATGCACCTCACCATAGCATACACTCGATAGAGGCGGGTGGTGGAGATGAGGTCGTGGTTGAAGGCAAAGACCCAGTTCCTTTCTATAATGAGGGTGGTGATAGGGTTCTCCAGAATGGAGGCAAAAAGGATGCAACAGTGAGGGATGGAGAGACGGTTGCAGTGGACAGGAGGGGTCTGGGTAATGGCCATTGTGAGGGTGGTTTAGGCGGAATATGGGGAGGGGAAGTCCTTGGGGTGGCGAAGCTTATAAGCACAAAGGAGTGGTTGCACATATTTGAAGCTTTCTTCCAGTTCCCAGGTGTTCTCTGCTGTGAAGTATCCTTTCCAGGAAGTTAAGTACTGCCTCCAACCTCATGTTCCGTGGTGTGAGAGGATTTTGTCCACCTTGTACTCTTCTTCATCTCTGATGAGTTCTGGTGGGGGGTTGGAGTAGTTGGGACCGTGTTCTGAAGTCTCCCAATAAGTTGATAGGAGGGAGGCATGAAACATGTCATGAATCTTCCAGGTCTTGGGGAGGCAGAGGCAGAACACCACTGGAGAGATGACCTGGGCAATTTCAAATGGTCCCTCTCGCCTGGGGGTGAGTTTCCTAGAAGGGTAGTGGAGGTGAAGGTTCTTGCCTTCTAGCCACACCCTATCTCCTACCTTCCATGGGTGGAATTTGGACAAGATCCATTCCTTCATGCTTCTTTTTGCCTTTTTGCGTGCTGCAATAGCTTTCAATCAGGCATCTCTGAGCATTTCCAATTGTTGTTCTAGAACAGGGAGGAACATTTTGCTGATTGGAGGGTAAAGGTGGGGTTCATATCCCATCATGAGGGAGAAGGGGGATTTGTTGGTGGCAGAGTGGGTGGCAGCATTGTGAGAGAATTTGGCCATGGGAAGGAGTTCTGCCCACTTCTCAGGGTGTCCATCGCAGAAGATGCAAAGATAGGTCTCTAGCTCTGGTTGACTTGCTCAGTTTCGCCATCAGTTTGTGGGTGGTAGGCAGTAGAGAGGCCTAGATCATATTTGAGGAGTCTGGCCAATTCTCTTGTGAAGGCAGAAGCGAATTGGGATCCTCGATCAGAGATGCATTTATCATGTAATCCAAAACAATGGAAGACCATTTTGAAGAAAAGAAGTGCCACATCTGTGGCATCAATCATTTTGAGACAAGGGGCATAAATTACCCCCTTCGTAAGGCCATGGTCGACCATGACCATGACAGAATCAAAGCCAAGGGATGGGAGAAGATCAGTGATGAGATTCATGGAAACAGACTGGAAGGGGTGGGTTGCCAGGGAAGGTAACAGGGTAAGGGATGGGGCGGAGGGGTGGGTGTTGACCTTGTGAGCCTGGCAGGCAGTGCAACCTGAAATGAAACAGCAAACAAAGGTGGTGAGGCCAGGCCACCAATAGTCTCATTGGAGGACATTAACTGTGTGGAAATAGCCGCCATGTCCCCCTGTTTCACTTTCATGGATGGAGTGAATGAGGTCCAGGCTGGCCGGCTCAGGGACAAAGAGCCTGTTGCAGTAGTAGAGATGGGGGTGGTTGTAGGACCAATCCGTCTGGGCAGCCTGGGAAAAGAGGGAGGACCCATCAGCAAGAGCTTTAACAACATCAAGCACGAGGGGATCAGCAGGGGAGGAGGACGCAATTTTCTTGGCCAGGGCCACATTGATGAAGTGAACAAAGAGGTTGGGGGGGAGAAGGGTGACATCCTGATTATCATCTGTGGTAGTGACGTCATCCCGGTGAGAGAGGGCATCTGCAGGGCCCATCTGAGAGCCAGGGAGGTGATGGAAAGTTAGGTCAAAGTCCTGAAGGAACATCAACCATTGGGCTTGGTGATGGGACAACTTCCGGGGTTGTTTGAAGTATGTTAGGTTCTTGTGGTCGGTAAGGATGGTGACAGGGTGGGAGGTCCCTAGAAGGTAGTGTTGCCATTTTTCCAGGGCATGGATGACAGTGAGTAACTTGTGATCATAGATGTCATAGTTCCTCTCAGCTGGGGAGAGGGTCTGAGAGAGGTAAGCACAGGGGTGGAGGTCACCATTAGTGTCCTTTTGCATGAGGACTGCCCCTGTGGTGGTGAGGGATGTGTTGGTTGTGACAAAGAAGGGGGAAAGGACATCGGGGAGGCATAGAACTGGTCATTTGATAAAGGCTTTCTTGATGGCGAGGAAGGTGGTTTGTTGGGGTTCTGCCCATTCCCAGTGGGCATTCTTCTTCGTCAACTTGATGAGGGGGTGGGCCAAGGCTGAGAAGTCCGGATAAACTTCCTGTAGAAGTTACAGAACCCTATGAACAACCAGACTGCCTTAACGGAGGTCGGGGGTTTCCAGTCATCGATGGCACTCAGCTTGACTGGGTCCATCTTTACCTGTCCCTCTTGCATGATCATCCCCAAATACTCCACTTCATCAATGTCAAAGGAACACTTCTTGAGTTTGAGGAAGAGCTCGTCTTTCTGTAGTCGTTGGAGGACTCATTTTGTTCATTTTTCATGAATGGTGGGAGAGGAGGAATGGATGAGGATATCGTCCATGTAAATGATGAGCTATCCTTCCGCTATCATGTCACCGAAGAGATGGTCCATGAGGGCTTGGAAGGTGGTGGGGGAGTTGCAAAGTCCAAAGAACATCACCATTGGTTCAAAGAGGTCAAAGGGAGTGATGAAAGCGGCTTTCCAGCAATCCTCCAGTTTGATCAACACATTGTTGTACCCCCATCAGATGTCCATTTTGGTGAAGAGGTGAGAGCCCTTCAATTTATCCATGAGGTCTGATATGAGAGGGAGGGGGTAGGCATTTTTGATGGTGTGTTTATTGAGGTATTGGTAGTCTTGGCAGGGACAGACTGATCCGTCCTTCTTTGGGATGAAAAAGAAGGGGGAGGCCTGCAGCAACTTTGATGGGACAATCTTTCCAGACTTGATATGTTCATCAATGAAGGCTTGGCAGGCGTTGAGCTCTTTCGGGTTGAGAGGGTAAGCTTTAGTGACCTTTGGTGTGAAGCTGTCTTTGAGGTTGACGGCATGGTCAAAAGGCCAAGAGGGGGATAGTACATCAATGGCCTTCTTTTCAAATATGTCTTTGAAGGCAGAGTATGCTGATGGGAGTTCCTTCTTTGGTTTCTTGGCTTTCAAGGTGATGTTGGTCATGATGGTGGTTTTTGAAACGGACAGAGCATGGTCAAGTTGCTTCTTCCACAGCTGGGTGATGCAAAGATCTGGGTCTATATCCAGATAGCAAATGAGATACCATTGGATAAGGGCATCCAGGGAGTCATGATAAGGGGTGGAAAGTTGATCTGGAATGGTGACCTATCCAGTCGCCCAGTCTATAATAGGATTGAGATTCCTTAGCCATGGGAGGCTGAGGATGATGTTCTTGGATCTGCAGTTAATGACCAGGAGCTTCTATTCTTCTTCTATTTGTCCTACCCAGAGAGTAAGGGATATTTGGTGTTGGATAATCCCTTCTTTGTTGGTGGATCCTTCCACGTTTTGAGCTTTCAATGGTTTGAAAAGTTGGGTGGTGGAGATGCAATGCCTTGAGATGAAGTCTTGGTCTATGAAACATCCAGTTGCACTGCTGTCGATAAGGGCAGTGATGTCAACAATTTCTGCTCCTGTATGTGTGTAGAGAAAGGGGGGGATTTGAATTGACTGTGCATGTGAATCTGATACAAATATAGGAGCTATGACAAGTGGAGGGGGAGACATCGAAACTTCCCTCCATTTTAAAAATCCTTGGCCACCTCTACCCTAATGGTCACCATCATTTCTCCTTCCTCCTCTGGTTGTTTCTCATAGCAGGTTTTGAGTACCTGTAGGATATCCTCCTTTGGGACGTTCCTTCCTCCAAGACTAGCAATGTAAGTCACGACAGGGTCTGGGGTAGGGGTGGTGGAGGCAGTCCTAACCCTCTGGAGATTCCTAGGGGCGTGGGGGTCTGTTGTTGCTATGAGGGGGATTGTTGTTGCAAGGGGGGTGAGGATGGTTGGTGGTGCGACATCCTTTCTGATGACAGATGAAGCAGAGATTGTTCTTCATGTGACAGGCATGCTCGACCAGAGTAAGGCGGATAGCATCCACATCCATGGCATTTGGGTCATGGCGAGGGGGGTACGAGTGTGATGAGGCAGGGTCCATGTGGATGCGGGAACGAAAGCCCTTCTGCGTCAGAGTCCATCTCTTCTCCTTGCCTGCCCAGTGAACTGGGAGGCTTTCTGAATCCATTTGTCAATAGTGTTGGGGACGACAGACATCATCAGGATGGAGTTGGAGAGACTGCTGTCTAGGCCGTTGATGTACCATTTGATCAACACCTTTTGATCCATAATCTCGGCCTTTCCAGTGAGAAGTTGGAACTGGAGGTTATAGTTGTCCAGCCCATTGGATCCCTGAGATTCTGTCTCAACCTTCCCAAGTCGATTCAGGCCTTAGCTCCAACATCATATGGGGTAAAGGCTTTAATGAAGCCTTGAGTTACAGCAGCAAAGGACTTAGCATTATCCTCCACTGTCTCATCTCCTATTCTCCAGTACCAACCCTCGGAGAAGTCCTTTCCTCGGCCTTTGCTCATCTTGGCGAGGAGGGTAAGGGTCTTGGCTCAATCATTATAGAAACAAGCGTTCATCTGGAAGTAGGCCATCATGGCCAGCAGCCATCGTGGTGCATCATCTGGGTGACCGGAGAAATCATCTGGCAGACCTGCCTTGATCTCTGACATATGTTTGTCAACATCCATGGGAATAGGGGATTCTAGTGGAGATTTCACTCGTTCTTCGGTTGTTGCACTTTGTGGTGATAGAGGTGCAGCCGGAGGAACAATTGGTTGCAAACGATGAAGGTTTGTTCCTGAAGAGGACGAAGGTGGAATGGGAGTGGTTGGGGAGGAGGGTGGGCAGGGGGTGGTGGAGTTTCTGGTCCAGAAGTTGGGGTCTTCGTAATGGTAGTCAGTGGGTTCGGTAGTCAGAGGAGGTACTGCAATTTCAACGTCTAGCT
>JBBPQN010001154.1:0-10230 GCA_038092575.1 Boletus subluridellus
AGATTTTGATCCTGCTGCCACAACGCCGGGCATCAATAATGTTATCTTGATAAGCAAGCCGATGATGGTTGCGCTTCGGCGCCAGCCATTCCAAGCACACGCACCGCCGAGTCTCATCGCGGATGTGTCAAATGCCCGCTCTCGTCGTCATTGCGCGGCTTCGTAAGTACCAGCAGTGACTCGGAGTCTGTTATCTGAAGAATCTTTATTCCCACCTCCCAGGGGCTTAGCGACGCCCTATATATTTCGTCTCCCTATGTGATTCCCAACAGAACACCCATCCCCTCCAACTTGACCACTTCTCTGTATTGTATCCAACATGGGAGCCTTGTGGGCCATCATCGACGAAAACTTCTGCCCTGGTAGCGCCAAGTTCACCGCCGAGAACGTACCAGACATGTCTGGCAAGGTCGTCCTCGTCACCGGTGCTACAGCTGGTATCGGCAAAGAAACTGCTAGGGTAAGCATCAGCTCCAAGTTTACTGTCTCGAGGATTCTAGGTCTCTATGCTTCACACCCAAGTAACCAATCTTTCAGGTGTTGTTAACCAAGAACGCCAAAGTTTGGATCACCGCCCGTGATCAATCCAAAGGCGAAGCAACCCTCAAAGAACTCAAGGACGCTACTGGCAAAGATGCCAACCTCCTTCTTATGAACCTTGCCAACCTGAAGAGCGTCAAAGGAGCTGCGCAGGAATTTAATTCGTAAGACTTCCTATCTTTAAATTGTAGTTGGGGGATATTAACACCTGAATAGCAAAGAGACACAACTGAACGTCCTGTTTAACAACGCGTAAGCCCGAGTTCCCGGTAATCTTTGTCAGAATTGCTGATATACTTTGTTGGATCAGCGGTGTGATGGCTGCTCCCATCGACATGCTCACAGATGATGGGTATGACCTTCAGTTCGGTACCAACGTCCTTGGCCATTTCTACTTCACCAAACTCGTGCTTCCTACCCTCCTCTCCACCGCAAAATCAGCACCAGATGGTATTGCCAGGGTCGTCAACACTTCGTCTAATGGTCACTGGTTCGGCGGTCTTGAGTACGACACCATGAAAGACGGTCCAGCGCGCAAAAATGCCGGATCATGGAAGCTGTACGGACAGAGTAAGACGGTAAGCTCACTCCATCCATGTTACTAGATTCAATTCCATTGATGGTATCGTTAGGGGAATATCGTTTTCGCTGCGGAACTGACGCGGCGGTACGGAGACCAAGGCATCGTCTCAACTTCCTTGAACCCGGGTCAGTGTATATCCATCTAAGCTCAGCTAGGCCGAGCAATCATTGCTCACACGCGCACTCGATAGGAGGGATCAAAACCGACCTGCAGCGGCATACAGGGAGTATCCTCCAGCTCGTCTCGGTACGTGTCTTTCAAGCCCCACCGTGTCTCGGTGTTTTGTTTGACGGCTCACTCCACAGAATACATGGCTCCGTCCCGTGTCATACGGGGCCATCACCCAGCTATACGCAGGCACGATTCCCGACGGAAAGTCTCTGAACGGCAAGGTACGTGCGCTTCAGGACGTGTCCGCGTCCTCGATAATGATCACGCCCTGTTATTTTGTAGTACCTCATTCCGTGGGCACGCATCGGCAAGCCCCGCGCCGATACCCAGGATCCTGAGATCGGGAAGAAGCTATGGGAATACTTGGAGGAACAAGTCAAGGACGTCTGAAAAGTCTGTCGTCTCTCTATTGCCGAGCTAGTCGAATTTCCTTTCCCATGACGGTTGCGGCTACGATGTATACTATCCCCTATACTTTTACTTTGTTGAATGGTTAATGAGTCGATTCGTTCCGTTGGGCGTACGTTCTGGCTAATTTTCAGCCTGCTCTGTGACCATAGATCGGTAGCTCGAGCAGCTTTGATCGTCGTTCTGCGGCTTATCTGACGGCTTGCCTAGTTGGACAGTCCGGTCACAGCACTCCGCTCGGTCTCTGAAGGCCTGACGCATGAGACTCGCTCTTATTAGCTCATGACATCGCGACTCGTTATTAACCGTTATCTGACCACCAACCAAAGGTTAAATCTTAGTGCCCACCTCGGTGGTACCTGGTCACATCGCGTCGATTTACTCGCGTATCCAAGTTGCGTACAGCGTCTAGAAATACAGGAGAACATGCTTCTTCTTCTTCTTACCCCCAGATCTCTACCTCGAGCAACTATGACTCGTCGGCCTTGACCTTCTTCACCGCTGCAATTGTTGGCACGCCTGTCCCCCGTACACCCACGTCAGGTCCACCATCTGGCTCAATATCGCGCTTGCGCTTGTCCCCCGTCTGAGATTCGCTAGGAGCGATGGGCTGAGGTGCATCAAATTTGGCCTTGTCCTTGGTTTTCTCTCGATCGCCTCCTCGGCCACCTCCGCGACCTCCGCGACCGCCACGTCCGCCACGTCCGCCGCGTCCACCCCGCCCCGAACTGCCTCTCCGCATTTGTGATCGCGAAAGCACCGATTTCGCTGCAAAGTTGGCACGGTCGATCTGGAATTGCTTTTCCTCCTCCTCTGTCAACAACATATATTTAGTCTCGAGTCATGAGGATGAGGATCGACTTGACGCGTACCGTCTGGAATGGTCCAGACGACCTCTTTCGAATTGACCGTTTTGAGGTTCTCCTTGACGTATTCGATCTCGTCTTCTTTTAATGCCTTTTCAAATCCGACGAGTCCAAAGTCGTCGCCTTTGGAGAACTGGATGTACGGAACACGGGCAAAACGTTCGCGAAGAGGAGCCTGAGGAAAGATGTTATAGAGGGATCGTATCTTGATGTGATCGAGACGCTTGCCTTCATCTCCGTAAAGTTCGCATCACCACCACATCCCGTGAATTTGAGAGTGGCGCCTCTGACGAACGGGACGTCCTCCGTCTTGACACGGCCAACTCCATCTTCATCGTCATCGTACACGCGTATCTTGTCTCCCATGAATTCGAGGAAAACCTCCGGTTTCTCCTTGGACTTGCCGTTCGTTTTTGATTTAGAAGGGTTCTCCATTTCTCGGAAGGCGTTGAAACCCTTCCTGGATGATATGCTGTCTTTGCGGAGTTCGGCAGCTTTCCCTGAGAGACCTTTCTCCTTGATTTTCATGTCGCAATAAGCCACCCTATCGTCAACCAAACGATGAAGACGGAATGCAATAGCCGGAGGTGTGGCGGCACTCACTTGGACATAACCACCAACTCTTCACCGTTCCATGAGGGTTTCGGTTCCGCACTCAAGAAGGCTTCCACACCAGCCATATCAGTAAACTCCACAAATACGGAACCCTATCAAAAATAGAATAAATCAGGTTGTAAATCACACATGATAGCACATCGAGCAAACCTTGAACTCCTTTTTTCCATCTACACGACGCATCCTCACGGCATTTACACTACCGTATGTTTCGAAGAACGCCTCCAATTTCTGTTGAAGATCCGGTTCCTCCTTCCCGAACCCTTTCTGTGCCATCGAAAACGCAAGTCATGTTGGTTACTCCTCTCGAAACTGATTCTGAAAGAAAAGAACGCACAGCGTACACACTCCGCTCGAACTGATCCTTGGGTTTCTGCACCTCGGTTGTACGTCGTACGTTCTCCCCTTTGTCGTCGACCTCGAGCTCGGTACTCGTCTTCAGTGCGCGGAGGATGAATTCGTGTCCTTTGGCGGCATGATCCCTCATACGTTTGAATGACGAGACTGTTTTGATAGGGACCCAGTGGTCGGTATTGGCAGTATGTAACGTCCACATGAATCTTGGCAAGGGAAATGTCAGTCTGGATAAACGAGAAAAAAAGAACAACCTTGGAGCATACTTGTCATACGGAAGGTTAGAGTCCGCAAAGTAGAACTCGACTGGAAGACGACCCGGGGCTTGGTTGAGAACGGGCGGGGGGAAGATCGCGAGGACACACCTTGTTTGCGAGTGGCAGTGAGAGACTCATCATCGTGCGTAGCATCATTGGCTGGTGCAGATTCAGATACGGACATGATCGAGTCAAATGAAGTCGAGAATTTTTTAAAAAGGTGTGAAAAGAAGAAGTAGCGGAGGCAAGATACGAAAGCAAACAAGATGGGGAAAATGCCAATATCCAAGACAAAGAGCGAATTCGATGTCGATGGTGGGCTCGGTGGGGTTCGGAGTCTACGAGTCGAGACTGTAGTTTTTGGTCAGTGAGTGACACTGATTAGTGTACAACTTAGGCTGCGAGTATGGATATGTACTATCTCGGGTTTAGCCGGAGATCATCACCGGGGTCACTTGAAAGTACGCTCAAACAAACCCGGGGCCCCACGATGCCCACGGACTCAGAGGCTCACTGCCAGAGTATATATGAGTGGCCCGCCGTCCTATCGGTGTGAAACACGAATGCATGATACTATATGCAAGCTGGAGTTTCCATCACAAACGAAGGCGAGCAACGGAACGGTGATGTTGATTGCAATTGACAGGTGTAGTCTACTTCGCTACAACATCCCCTCAGGCTGCACCGCGCGGTCAGTGCCGACCGGCTGCGCGCTGTTTGAGGCATTTTTGTACGGCCAACCGCAGCCACGTTGCCGGGTTATGCGACCCAGTTTTCCGCAAGTATGTTTCATAGAAGAAGTCGAGGAACAATAGCAGATAGCTGGAGATGATCCCACCTCCGACGATGCCCGCGGTGGGTGTACCGGTACAACCTCCCATGTGAGGGAGATATGCGGGGAACCAGTTGTACGCAGCATACTGATAACCTACGGCGACGTTATATCGACTATTAATGAGACGAAGATACTTCGACACTCACTGGCGAAGGCTGCTGATACTAGAATGACCATAAACTGGGCGATCTGCATTGTCGTAAGGTGTTTCTTCCACTGAGTCACATTTAACGTGAACCATGTTCCATTGTAATTGAATAGATAAGGCATACCCATAGTTTGACACCGCCAGCAGCGGCATAGTAATAGTAATCTTCAAGCTGCGTATGAGCGTGAGGTATATTCCACAAAGGTGTCTGACACGCACACATCAATACATGAACACCGAGGTTAAGGAATGCCGCGACCCAGCACTAGAAAAGACAAAGTTTGCGAATTCAAGTGCACAACAGACAACACTTACCACAGTTGCTCGACCATTCAGTTGTACAAATGCCAAAACTGCCGTAGCCGCATGGTGATACACATGCAAAAATGCTTTTTGGTCGATTGATCAGAGTGGTATGTCGACAAAGTGAAAGCAAAACACCCACCTAAAGGTTTCTTCTTCAGAGTCAAGAAGACTGTGTCAATGAACTCATAGTACTTGAAGTAATAATTCAGCATCAAGTAGAACTCCAGCCTCTTGAAGAACGATGCATGTTCAATCGAGTATTCAAATCGTATTAGACTACTCACCTTCGTGTAGGCTTCACTGGCGCACAGCGAACCGTATGTGCCTATTTCGGGCTTCAGCCAATTCGAGAATACCTCTTCACCAATAAGTGCCATGAGGATGAGGCTCCCAACACTCAATATTAGATTATGTGCGCGGAATAACGTGGTCAACTTCAAAGGTGCTTTGTCCTTCATCGTTTCACGAGTCCCAAATACGACGACAAGGTACGTCACAGTCATACTGACGACCGCGGGCCATGTTGAAAGTGGGGTCTTGCCTGGTATATAAGAGGTAAAGTGCGCCGGAATACGATCAGCAGCTACGAAGGAAAGGATGAAGTCGGCCAAGTAGGGCATCGTGGATCGGGGGTGTCGATTCATGCTACATATGTACTTGTATGTTCTCCAGATTGAGCGCTGGAAAGCCGAGTAAGGAGCCTCAGGAATTCAACTGACGTGAATTATTGTTGATTGTGTGACTCGCAGCGCATGTGTCGCAAGTTAAGGACTAATTGTCTTGCCAACCAGAAGAACGAGTGACGAGATGCTGGTATGGCCCATCAGGTATATCTCTTGTTTGTGAAGTGGCCAACCAATCAGAACTCGCAAATCGTGCCAAAGACTTGTCAAAAATGTTACGTGACCACCGCAGGACGACTCGGATGCTCATCACATCCCGGGTCGGTTCAGCTTCTGGCCCAGGGTCACCACTTCATCGGCCCGGGGAAAGCTGGCAGTGGTGTTCACATTCTCCCGCCGTTTCTCCGCTGCCCTAAACTGTTTTCAGTTACGCATTGCTTCAGTCAGGGAGAAACGAACAAAGTCACCACTGGCAGTGAGTGAGAAAGCGAAGATTTGTCTCCAGCAAACTTCATCTGTAAAGCAGCTGAAATGAAATAACCGTTCGGTTGAGATTTCGTAGTTTATGTATGTTACGTTCCGTGGGTAAATGTGTTCTGATTGGTGGATCAGTCGGGTAAAATATATTCGTGACTTTATCGGGTTCTGATATCAGATTTGTCATTGATAACATCTTATCAACTACTATCTAAAAATCATTGTCCTCGTTCTCGACATAATCCCCACCCAACAGTATACTAGTAGTACGAGAGATGATCAGACTACAGTACTCAGTAAATCGTACCTGAGTAAAACTGTCCTGCGTGAGTAGTGAGTTTAGGAACGAGTGCACTCCCCGGTACACTTCAACAAAGTGTTCCGGGGTTGCAGGATTGTAGGCAACTGTACCGGACTCGCGACGTTCGAGAGCAATGATATATGAGGCTGAAACAAGTGCAACAAGGGGTCCCATCGAGTCCGGCTGCAGCACGTTTGGGCACCGGAGCTCTCGCCACACGATCTGTGAGATCGCATTTCGGATACATATATGCTCGAAGTACCCAGTGGTTGTGTTCGAGTCCTAATAAACATATGTGAGTTATGCCTGAAGTAGAGTCGAGAGTCGATGTGATGAGCTTACTATATCGAAGACGTGAAAATACGCGTAACTGTCTTGTGCGAGGGTGCTCCGAATCGTATCTTGCCTGTGGGTGATCTCGTCCCAATCTGAGTCACCTCGTAGGGGGAGCTGTAGTCCGAAGAATATGTCGACCGTATTTTCTGCGTACTGACGAAAGGCAGCACGTGTCTCCCACATAATGTCCACGCAGCGCGCACGAAGTTTGATTGGTGGCGGGCTGTAGCCAAGTACCTCCCGGGACGCAGAGTAAACTAATGTTCTGATCATGTTGTTCCTTTCTTGCTTCGTATGCGGCACCGCGTCGATCGAGAACATCGAATTATATATTTTATTTTTGACCGTCGAGATGAGGAGCTTCGATTGTGGTTTCGTCAGCATTGCGACGGTACTCGGTGGGGGTGGTGGCAGCAGCGGCGGAGGGGGAGAAGGCATTCTCGTTGCGCGTTGGCGTTTTTTGGTTTTCGTAGTAACGCCCTATTAGATTGTGAATACGGAGGATATGTTTAATTAGATATACGTACCGTTATCACGTTTGTTCTCCGAAACGAGTCTGTGGGGAGCTCACCGCCGCGTACGGGGAGCATTGCAAGTTGATATATATCCGTAGATAAGTTTGTTGACATCGGCGGCAACTCTTCGAGACCGGGGCTTTGAAAAATGAGCGGTGGCTCGAGAAAACTTGCTGACGCGGTGATCGGTTGCATGGATGGCCCTACTATGGGATTGGGAAAGCCTGACGACACGATGGCAGACAACCCCGGCGCAGGATTGGGGTAGATGGACGATGCGATAGCGGATGACCCTGGCACAGGGTCAGGATGGATGGACGATCCAGGATGCGGATGGGCGATGATCCCGCCATGACTCGGATAAGATGATGGGCCTATCGTTGTTGTCCTAAGCCCGTCCGTGCCAAATGAGCTGCCGATGAAGTCAGGATACGAGCGATCGACACCGCTTGGTTGAGTTTCGTCCAGGAATGAGGGGTCTTGCGGTTCGTCATCATCATCAACGTCGTGAACTCCACCTATGATGGTCCCTGTTGGAAAGCGAGGGGCAACCTGTAGCGGACTCGGGTTTCACTCAGCGAAATCCCAGCGATAACAAAGCACGCACATTTTTCCGACGTCGTGTGGCGCGCGGGGGCATTGAGCTGGGGGAAATGATGGGAAAGAAACGTACCAGTGCAGAACATTTATATAGATAGATGTAATCGATAAGCGCAAACACAAGCACGCGATAAATAATAGATATCGATATCGATTGGGAAAGCTACACGTGTTGCATTAACGTTAACTACGACGTCCGACTTGTCCATTGCCTAAACAAATAAAATTGAGTGGTTTGCTACATCTTTAGGGGAACGACGTACTATCATTCAGCCATCAAGGCTGCCGCTAGGGGAATTACCAACCTCATCGTCCGCATATACCAAGTCATCAGACATGTCTGAATCCGATTCATCGGAGGTAGGCTCGGGGTCGGACAGACTTAACATGTGGCTCAGCTGCATGTCGGTGACCGTCAACGCTGTTAATTCGTCGGCGTAGACAGCATGGTGATAGGCTATATTGTCTTCAACATTGCTGCCACGGGCATCGGCCTCTCCCTTGAAGATCTCCAGCTCCCTGCTAGCAGCAGCTAGCTGCTCTTTATCGTACTTCTGAATCTCGAGGAGGACGTCTTTCATCTTTTCCAGGGCATCGATCTCACGAAGGCTTGTAGAGAGACGGGAGATTATGCAGTCCCTGGACGCGAGTTTGGCAATATGAAATTTATTGAAGAGCTCGTTGGGCAACTGCGATAAGCCACTTTTGAAGATTTCTTTCCCCTGATTTGGAATGGACATCAGAGTATGTTACGAGCATAGGTACGAAGAACTAACCTCAACCACATCCTCGAGCGTCAATGAGGTGTGAGACGTTCTCCCTAAAGATCTCATAGCGAATCGCAACTCAAGGGGCCGGGCTGAAGTACGGAACTTGTAAGGGGTGTACATTTTCTGCATCCTCATATTGGCTTCGATAGTGCGCTTTCGAATGGCAGACACCCCTTTTTCAGGGGACTGGAGCCGCGGAGCGGAGGGATTGATGGGGGGAAATTCCATCTTCTCGTCCATGATAGGGCGCTTACGGGAAGGGGATTGGAGGAGAGACTGATCGATTGAAAGGGGGGTCCGAGGGCTGGAATCGGTAGAAGACTTTAAAGAAGTAGACAGACGGGGAGTATGTTCCATGGATAGTATTGCACAGTGGCAAATACGAGATACTGTACAGCGCAGTTGTGCGTGAATGGTGGGAGAGTGTGAAGTGGCTCCTTTGGGCGGAGCTTGAATGCCTTGTGTCTCGCAGCTCGATAATACTGCTAACTGCAGGCCCAGCAGCAATGTCGGAACTCCCGCCGTGCGTTCTACGTAGTTTTATTGTCATTTGATACGCTGACCATCCTCAGGAGCCAACCAGTTCTATGTCCCTGTTGCAAAGTTCCTTTCCTTTCGCCTGCTTGCCTGGCCGATCATCTGAACTCAACGTCATGTACTCTACTGCACACTGACAGAGTTCCTACGTCTGTCCCTCCGGCTTTTTTCCAACGCCCTGGAGAGACTCTCACAGGTCAATATCATCCAAAATCTGGTTACATATTTGGAGAAGGAGAAACTTTGATAGACAAGTTGCGGAAGGATGCGTATGAAGAGCATCGCACGCACGTCCCGTATTATCCGTTCCAAGATGAAGGAGAATGGGAACTAGCCAAGTTCCTGTCGACGCATCTCACTCAGACAGAAATCAGACAGTTTCTCAAGTTGAAATGGGTGCGTCGTGATCGGTTCTCCGGAGACCACCTTGATGAATCTCTCCTTTAACCTAGTTCCAGACCCGACCAAGACCCTCATTTACATCCGCTGAGCAGTTATCCGGGTGGATGGACGCCTTACCCAGTGGTCCTGAATGGCAATGCACCACGTTGACTGTGCAGGACTGTCCGACGGCCCGACCAATCTCTCTCCTCTGGCGCGATGCAAGAGCTGTCGTGGAGGATTTATTGGGCAATCCAGTCTTTGCAAACCATATGACCTTCGATCCACACGTTGTTATACGAGGGACAGAGAGGGAGTACAGCGAGTTCTTTACAGCAGATCGAGCGCATCAAATCCAGGTACGTATGTTACGATGTGCAAAATTCTCATCTCGTTTGACACCGTTATTGGCAGGACCAACTTCCAGAGGGGGCCACATTGGTGCCTATCATAATCGCATCCGACAAGACTCCCGTAACGCGCCATACTGGCGGGCTCGAGATGCATCCCGTTTTTGTTACCATCGGTAACATCCAATCGGATGTTAGGATGCAGGCAACGTCGCACGCATGGCGATGCGTAGCCTTCATGCCCGTACCCGACTTCG
>JBBPQN010001155.1:0-10230 GCA_038092575.1 Boletus subluridellus
GCGAGAAAGGCATCGTTGCCCCGACCTTCGTTAACCTCGATGCGGATAAAGTTGGCGGTGCCGCTCTCAAGGGGGAGATCGGTAAAGATCTACAGTACTTCTCTGCGCCCGTCGAACTAGGGGTATGCTTGCTGCATTTTGATTAGCCACCTGACCTTACTTTGCTGTAGCCAAACGGTGTGGAGAAAATCAAGGGTCTTGGCAAAATTACAGATGCAGAGAAGGCCCTTATCGCAGCTGCACTTCCAGAGCTTGAGGGCAACATTGCCAAAGTGAGTTACATGTGTTCCATTCTAGTCCCTCACTTAACTCGCTTGCCTTAGGGCGTTTCGTTCGTCGAGGCCCCTAAGCTTTAGATGAATAAGTAATTTGGTATAATGCTATTAGAACTGGTGGAGATGTATGGTTATCCAAAGGAACGAGTAGAAAGTATGTGACTGTATTGTGACTGTACTTGACTTTTTGCGAACTCTATGATTACATAAGCAACTCATGAAGATATCTTTGCACGTGATTCGACGCGTCAAGTTCATTCTTCACGTGACTGCGCACTTCTCTCGTCCAAGCGACATATCAACCGCAAATTTCAAGCTCAAGCTCAACGTTCGACCACTCTCATGTGGTCAAAAATAAGCAGCGCCCTCAAACCACGGGAGGGAAATGACGGTGACCCAGATCACTCGGATGCTCAATCAATTACACACCATCCTCCACCCGATCCTTTTTGTGCAAATGCCACAACTTATTACACGCAACAAGCGCCCCCCACTCCTCCACCAGGCGTACATTCGCGCACCGCCTCCCGCGAGGAGGATATCATCTGGTCCCTCCGCACGCAGCTCGCACTGCAACAAGAGTTGTGCGCTCAGTTCGAGATCGATCTGGGCGCCCGTGACGAACTGGTCGAGGCTCTGACCATCCGTCTCGAGGCCTCTGAGAAAGAGAACGCTAAACGCAAGAGCGTAGTCCGCTCGTGGAAGAAGAAAGCCGTAGACTTGGAGAGGATGTGCCGTCACCTGGAGGAGGAGGTAGACAACAGCCGTCAAGAAAGTATGGAGAGGAGCATCATGGACGAGGCCAGCGGAGAAGCGCTGCGTCAGCTACATCGACAGATTTCACACCTAGAACGAGAGAAGAACGACATCGAGACAGAGCGCAGCTCCTTGGCGCGGACGGTGGAGAACACGGAAGCCGAAATCACCGCATTACGACAACTACATGGCCAGATCTCACTGCTAGAACGAGAGAAGAGCGATCTCCAGGTCGAGCGTGATACTCTGGCGCAGGCAAGGGAGAAAGTAGATACCGAGCTTCTCGGATTGCAGGAAGAACTCGATGCCTCCAACGAGATGAACAGGGAAGCTCTGCGTCGCCTGCACGACCAAATTTTGCAGCTGGAACGGGAGAAGAGCGACGTCGAAAGGGAGCGTAATACTCTGGCGCAGGCGATGGAGAAAGCGGAGGCAGAGATCGCGAAGCTTCAAGGAGAACTCAGCCTCACGGACGAGGCAAGTGTTGAGGCACTACGACAACTACATGGCCAGATCTCGCTGCTAGAGCGAGAGAAGATCGATTTCCAGGTCGAGCGTGATGCTTTGGCGCAGGCAAGGGAGAAGGCAGAGGCCGAACTTCTCAAACTGCAAGAAGAACTCAATGCTTCCAACGAGACGAACAGGGAAGCTCTGCGTCGCCTGCACGACCAGATCTCGCTGGTAGAGCGAGAGAAGAGCGATCTCCAGGTCGAGCGTAATACTTTAGCGCAGGCAAGGGAGAAGGCAGATGCCGAATTTCTCAGGCTTCATGACCAGGTCTCGCAAGTACAACGGGAGAAGGGTGATATCGAGACGGAGCGGGACGACTTCTCGTCAGAGATTTCTAGGCTGCGCGTTCATATCCAGCAACTGCGAAAAGAAAGCGCAGTTATGGAGGTTGCGATTGTCCAGCTAAATAAACAACTTGAACAAGACAAGGAGGATATTTCTGGCCTTAACATCGCATTGGAATCGAAACAGCAAGAACTTGAACTAGTGCGTATCACTCCTGTGAGACTGAAAGTCTGAAAAGTTCACCTTCGCCTTCTTCGTTACTTCAGGTAAAACGGAAACACGGGGCACGGGCCACTGTAGGTCCAACCGCTGGTCGAACGAGCGCAGCCCCATCTACTGCCGGAAAACCGGTGGTAGGTGCAGGACCACCTTCGAAAATCTTGCGAACTTCCACCGTTGGCACCCGAAATTCGTCACCGATTCCCACAGGAGTTCCCTCCGCCCTGGGGAGGGCTGCAAATACTAGACCACCCGTCGCTAGTGCATTGCGCCGAGCGTCCACTTCGAGTGCGGAATCCAAGACCAAGCTCCCCAGTCGAAGAGTCAGTATCACGTCCACGCCAAGCGAAGCAGATGAGAAAGAAAATACCTCTACGCCTGTACCCCTGAAAAACGCAAGAAGAACGATGGTTCCGGCATAATGCTTACCGCCGGGCGGGTATGACTTTTAATATTTATCCCCTATACCGGGTTTACGACTCATTCTTCCTTCACGACATTTACTTGCTCTTGGACATGACATCACCATCGCTTTTGCTTTCCAGTGATTAACTCTTTTTGCTGTCAACCAGGATACTCGTTGTGGATATATAATTCTTTTTCCGGCATGTGCTATGCACTGCACCATATGATCATTAATATTGATGCATGTTCACGTTATATCTATGATACCCCTGCCTCCCGTACGATTCGTAGGTTGTATGCCTAGGTTCTGGTTGTGGCATATGGCGTTGATGATTACTGTATTTTCTGCGATTTACTAAACTGCAATCTTGATCACGCCTTTCTTACTTTCTCTGGGGAAGGCATTGTTGCGTGTATGTATAGTAAATGCGTAGTGACTTTTGAAAGTTCTTTCCATACTTCACTAGTTACTCCTTGCTTAGCAGTTGTGGTTACGATGAACCGAACCGCCGCCTGCAATGTGCTCCGTCTGTCCGCGAGTCTCCGCCACCGTGGCAGCAAACGTTGCGTCGCGGTCAGTTCTGTCGTACGCGCATTCCAAACTTCAACTGCTCGTCTGGGTCAGAGAGCCCTAGTGTACAGTAAAAATGGCGACCCGTCCTCCGTTCTTTCCGCAGTCAGTTTCCCAGATCTCCCTCCCCCAGCACCAAAAACCGCGAACGTCCGTTTTCTGCTTTCCCCCATCAACCCCGCTGATATCAACGTCGTCGAAGGAGTCTATCCAGCGCGGCCGTCTCCTAGTACGGACTTGTCGTCCGATACGTGTGCGGTATTTGTCGCTGGGAACGAGGGGGTAGCGGAAGTCCTTTCCGTTGGGGATGGCGTCACGGAGTTGAAGGAGAGGGATTGGGTGGTCATGACGAAGCCGCAAATGGGAACCTGGACATCGAGTAGGAATGTCCGCGTCGAGGACGTGCTCAAGGTGGACTCCTCAGGGTTGAACCCGGCGCAAGCTGCAACTCTTACAGTATGCGTATTTCGTCAGCCTTGGCCAAACGAAACCGATAACTGCCTCTCACTTAGGTTAATCCCCCCACCGCTTATAATATGCTTCATGACTTTGTTCAGCTGAAAGAAGGCGATTGGGTGGTACAAAACGGAGCAAATAGCGCCGTACGCGTGTCTTGCGTGTTCGTGTCACTGCGAGTGCTGACGACACAAGCAGGTTGGGCAAGCAGTTATTCAGATAGCTGCTTCCAAGGGATTCAAAACCATCAATTTCATCCGCGACAGGTTAGAAGTTCGGTCTATATTTTCGTAACACAGCTGAAATGACGGGGAAGAGACGATGTGGAATCCCTTAAATCACATTTGAGAGCCTTGGGAGCAACTCATGTTGCGACCTATGATGAATTGTCGGACAGGGCTTTCAAAGCTACCTTTTTATCTTGGACACAAGGCAAAGTAGGTTTATCTTTATTCGTGTGGATCCCCGCCTTAGGATTCTCTTAGGATGTCAAACTAGGCCTTAACTGCGTGGGCGGAAAAACTACGACTCTGATGGCACGTTTCCTCGGTGAAAATTCACATCTAGTATCATACGGAGCCATGTCGAAAGATCCCTTGTCGTTGCCAACGTCGCTTTTCATTTTCAAGAACTTGACGTGTCACGGATTTTGGCAGACACGGTGGTACGATCAGAAAACTCTTGACGAACGCCTTCAGATGATGCACACTCTCACTGGTCTTATCCGGGGAGGAAAGGCAAGTATGATACTCTATTAGCGGGCAAGTTCGTTGGCTGATCGTCTCATAGCTCGAAAGCCCAGAACACGAGATTTTAGTGATCGGAAGTCAAGAGTCGGATTTGGATGCCAACGAGAGAATACGCATGGCGATTTCTCGCCTGGCGAGCGGGAAATACGGGAAGAAGGTGCTACTGAAAGTAGAAGAGACGCAGTGATCAAATGGCCCACAAGACACCCTTGCTCAGGATGTCTTTTGGATCCAGATGCTATCCAACATAACTATGCTAGATCTGAAACTGACGTCCTATATATTATCCACTCGAAGACGACAGGTAGGATACCTCAAAGTATGTGCTAAAATGCCAGTGTCATTTGCTGGTGGAATGATAGTCCCGGGACAAATCTATTTCCCCCCTCAAATGGACGTTCGTAATCTTGACCTGTCTTTGCCGAGGGACAGAACGCTTCCCTTTTTTCCTGGTAGTTGAAGGTGCTTTGGGTATGGGGGCTTCCGCCGCGGTAGCCTGCAACCCCTCTGCGTAGCTGTAGGCGCCACCCACGCGACATGAAACGAGTGCATACCTGATGCAAGTGCTTTGAGTAAATCAACGTCGTTTGGCACTTTAAGCTGATGCCATAGATCAAGGAATTCTGAAGAGCATTGTATTAGCCGCCTTATCCGATGAATTTATGGCAGCTTACCCTTCTCGACCGGCTTTCCTCCGCTCTCTTCATCGGGTTTGATTTCGTTCCAAAATACCATTCTCAACTGTCCATCTTTGACAGTGCGGGTAACAAGGACTTCACCCTCCTTTTCAAGCTCCTCGATCGCCTGTGGTGCTTCCTTCCAGGATTCTTTCAGAGCACGGACAGGTATGCCACCACCTTTCCGAGTTTGGCGCTGTATTTCTGTTAGAAGCGCGGCTTTGTTGCGAAAGTTGAAGTCGTGCTTCAGACGGTTCAGCCCTCATGCACTGCAGCTACTTGCGGGACCTACACGGTAGGAGTAAAGATCCGTTTTGGGGTCATATTGGATGCGGTCATGGGACTTGAATTTCTCCAGGAGGATGACATCGGTATCCAAAGGTGAGTTCGTCACGATCGCAATGTCCTGCAATCTCATTGGATTTGGAGTGGACTGAATATGGGGTCAGCCTCGCTGTCACGCAGATTCGGGTGCTCGAATCACTTTGAGATAGTCGACGGCATATACCAGCTGTGTATTGACATTGGCTGCGGGCTGCGAGTGCCAGGAAGAGTAGTCCTGGCGTTGTAGCACCCGCTTGAACGCGTCGGCGTCCTTGGAGAGGGACGACATGACGGTCGCGAGCAGAGCGTGGAGGCTGGTGGGCCCCGCTTACGCAAGCAAAGTTAGGTCGGAGCTTCTTTCAAGGGCTGTTTTGATCGTCTTGATCGCGATTGGTATCGCAGCCAGTCTTTATCTATCAGTTCATCATGGTGAGCCCGACATCGTTCACGGCGTCTGACGACCAAATTCTAAGAGATTTTCAGGCTTCTGGTGTTCAGGTGTCAGACAATTGCCTCACAGCTTTCCGGGACCTCAAATTGGGCAAGAAGTCCAAGTACATCATCTTCAATCTCAGTAAGGACTTGAAGGAGATCGTCGTCGAGAAGAGCTCCGCAACACAAGACTACGAAGAATTTTTGGGTCACCTGCCAGAGAAAGAGTGCAGGTGGGCAGTCTATGATTTCGAATTCGAGAAGGATGGAAAGAGGAACAAACTCTGCTTCATCTCCTGGTGAGTGGCGTCTGTTCAATGCGACTGTTCGCTGGTCGTCATTCATGCTGTGCCATGGGATTTCACCAGGTCCCCGGACGAAGCCAAAATTAAACCGAAGATGGTGTTCGCGTCCTCACGAGATGCTCTCAGGCGATCGCTCGAAGGTATCACAGTAGAGATTCAGGGTACAGACCCTACTGAAGTCAGCTACGAGACAGGTTTGTCAGCTTTTTCAGAATGCGTTACTGTGTGCTGATTTCAACTTGCTGCAGTTCTTGCTAAAGTTAAATCGAGTACCCGCTGACTTGGTTATATTGTACATATCCCCAAGTCCTAACCTTTCTGTACCCTTTGTGAGTCTATATAGCTTCGCGATTTCATCCCCCTGCCTCTGGATGACTGGCGATAAATTTCTCGCATCTTGCTTGTGCACGTCGTATGGACTTTACTACATAGCCATGTTATCCACACGGTCTCCGGTTGCTGCTTGAGGCTATGTGTTATATTTTCGTCCTTGCAGCACATGCTCCAGTGCACGCTGTCGGGAGCAGCGCCGTTCCGGCCTTGAGACGTAAACGAGTTGGTAGACAATGACTAGTACTTCGATAATTGACAACGGCTTCCGAATCGGGCAGGCCACCTGGGCATCAGCCAACGTTCACTTCAGCCTCACACGGCGAAGGTGATCGTCGCGGATTCCGTTCCCATCCTCCAGCGCACACCCTCGTAGCTCGACGCCGTAGGTCACCGACATCCCCGCACGTATGGCGCAGGCCGCAATTGCTCTTCCCCCTACCGTCCACTCGCTGCCCTACGTCCACACCCAGAACCAGCGTAGCAGGCATGCCTCCAAACACCGTTTCTTCATCGTCGAGCTCTCTCAAGCACTATTTGATTTCGTTATACAACTCCTCCCAACTACAGAAGAGATGGCAGTCAAGGAGGATGTCAGGAAACTACTCGAACGCTTAATCCGTACTATAGAACCTCGCAGCCGTCTTCTCTCCTTCGGAAGCACCGCCAACGGCTTTAGTCTTCGTAATTCTGGTCAGTGCCATTCTTTCCGCCGCCACAAACAACGCTGATCCCCTTGAAAGATATGGACCTCTGCTGCCTCATCGATTCGGATGAGCGCCTCTCCGCTTCCGACCTTGTCACTATGCTTGGTGATCTCCTTGAACGTGGTTCGTCTTCGTTTCTGTAACAACTACTCATTCCGTGTGTTCACCAACCAGCGCTAGAAACCAAGTTTCATGTCAAGCCTTTACCCCATGCGCGCATTCCGATCGTTAAGCTATCCTTAGACCCCTCCCCAGGACTTCCTTCAGGTATTGCGTGTGATATTGGTTTTGAGAACAGGCTGGCACTGGAAAATACGCGCTTGCTGATGTGTTATGCCATGATTGATCCGACTCGTGTCCGCACACTTGTCCTGTTCCGTAAGTCATCTTGCGCCGCCTTTTCACGCCACACACTCAATGACAAACTATAGTCAAAGTCTGGAGTAAGCGGAGGTTGGTGCTCATACTTGTTACGAGGTTCCGTTCCTTTGTCTCACGTCCTCTCGACTCAGAAAAATCAACTCGCCGTACCAAGGGACACTGTCATCCTATGGCTATGTTCTCCTAGTCATATATTTCCTTATTCATGTCAAGAGTCCTCCAGTGCTTCCAAATCTCCAGCAGATGCCCCCATTGCGGCCGATTTCCCAGGTTAGTACCGCCCATTGACCAGATTCTCATGCTAATTACATGTAGGAGGACACGCATATCGGTGGTTTCAATACATGGTTAGAGCGCAATTACTTCTCACCAGGGAACTTTATATGATCCCTCTTTTTAGGTTCTTTGATGATATCGAGCTGCTATGCCAACGTTGGCAATCATCTAATACAGAAAGCGTTGCTGAACTGTAAGTTCACGTCTCTCATGATATCAAATGAGCCTGATCATTTGTCGTGTAGCCTAATCGATTTTTTCCGTTACTATTCTCGTGATTTCTCATACAATACTGGTGTTGCTTCAATACGTGCTGGACTGCTCAAGAAGGAAAGTAAAGGATGGCAAAACGACGTATGTTCGAGCAGCCCCGCTAAGCCTTCAGATGCTGATTATCTACGTCAGCTTTCGAACTCCAAGTTCAACGATGCTAGGGAACGAAACCGCTTTTGCATAGAGGTGAGTCGTCAGTCCTTAACGCTTCATATAATGTATCCATTCCCATTCAGGATCCTTTCGAGACTGATTTCAATGTCGCGCGATGCGTCACCAAGGAAGGATTATACCAGGTAGCTGCGGGTCTCAAACTTCTAGTAGGATCATGTTTACCTTTACGTGGCAGATACGCGGCGAATTCATGCGCGCTTCTCGAATTCTGGCAATGCGGCCGCGTGCAATCCTGGCGCTGTCCCAACTCTGCGAGGAAAAGACTGGTGGCGCGTCTCCGGCCCCGCCCCCTTCACTTTTTGTACCTCCCCGCCTATCACTTTCGCCACAGGGTCCCTTCAGCGCTGGTACCAGCCCGATACAATCAAGGGGTGTGTCCTCAGAGCGCCATTCTCCTCAGCCGGAGTTCCTTGATCCCGGAAGACGAACTACTGCAGAGCACTGCATGCCCGAACACATGGCTCCTAAGCGAAGCCAATGGACTAGCCCCCCTCCCCCCGAAGCGTCTCCTGAACGTCATGCAATGTTCCAGGACCAGCTTGATCAGGGCATTGCGCTGGCGACAGCTTCGGCTCTCGCAAGAGAATGTGCTGCATCAACTGCCTCAGGTGATAGCCTCGAGATTCTGAACGACGAGGAGAGTCGCTCGGAAGCTACCGGGTCTGATGACCTTCAATCTACCCGGTCCTTTAACGGGGGATCCTTGGGCGAACCCCCTTCTGTACCGGTGACGACGGTCACCAAGCCTTTTAGCTCTAGAGGCAGGTTGACATCGAGGCCCGCAGACCCGCCAGATGACCGAACTATTCATCCCATTACCGACCAGGAAGCTGAGGCGATTTCACAGAAAGCCGATCTTATCCGGCGCTCCCAGTCTGGACCTCCGAACCGGAAAGCGACTAATCGTTTCTCATGGCCATCGGTTACATACCCTTCCCCTGTTCTCTTTCAAACTTCACCATCCACGCGTTCACATCATCTTCATGTTCAAATTCCTCCCCAGGCCGCTGACACATCAACTGTATTCTATGAAACTACTGCGACGCGATCTCGCATCCCGCAACCACTTCCCAACACGCAAGAACACGCGGTCAATGTCACACTCAGTACATACCCTACATCTGGATCTCAATTGTCATCTATGTCATCATATCATCTTCGTACAAACGAACTCGGGGAGAGTGTACCTCCATCCCTCGAGCATGAATTATCGGCCATTAACCTATCTAACCGTGGCTTCTCTGGCGACGGAAAATCATCGATGACCGGGGCGACAGGTTCACCATTATCGACGTACTCGCACATATCCTTTCCACATAGGCCTGTCCCGTCGGTTGTCACGACCGCACCTCATCCCGACCACTTTCCCAGATCCGACTCTCGGTCGTCTTCGTCTTCTCCCTCCTTTGCCCAGCTTGCCCAGCGTCATTTCAATATCTCAAGCGAAAGGATGAAGTCAAGGTCACCTTCCGAATCTCCCTTGCGAACGAACATCCTCCCAACACCTGGAAATGTGGAGATGAACATGAACCTGTCCTCTTATCCATACCCAGCTTCATACGTCAACTGTCCCTCTACACCATCCTCACCGGGGGCACACGAGGAGCCCCTGTGTTACTCGTCGCCTCAGCCGCCAATGCAAATACCTGTCAAGTTAGGAAGCCAGTCAGGATTTAAACCACCCATGAATCTGGGACAGCCGCACATGACACCCTCTGCTCCAGGTTCTGTGAACCTTGCGGGATCACCCCGAAGTGTGACACCACTCCGGTGACACAAACTGGCTTGTAGCCACTAGGAATAGATGATCGATCGAGCACTTGAAATTGCCATTCCTCCACGAGACACAACGTATTAGTCGGCGCACTACAGTACAACACGCTCGAGTTTGAAGGGGTCCTTGCCACGACGTTGTGCTCACTGTAGCTCTTATACAACCCTTTGCGCTCGAAACGGCTTCATGTAATCACTCTACTACAGTGATGTGACAGGATTCAACATATAGGTGGAATCGTCGTTGCTACTCCAGCAAGCACAATGCAAGTACATTACTACTCCCACCATCAGTCTTGTGCGATGAAAGGATTTGCAATTTCTTCAGAGCCATCAACGGGGCTCAGTAGTG
>JBBPQN010001156.1:0-10228 GCA_038092575.1 Boletus subluridellus
AGTTTATGGATGGAAAATGCGAGAGTGGGTTGGTTACACACGCCGCAGCCCCTATCTCTTTTTGCGTTCGTATTAGCGTGAGCTAATCATAGTGCGTGGTAAACCATTTAAGCCGAGTACACAGGACCCGAGGTATTGCAATAGATGGGCCCCAAGTTAACCGATATTGAATTCTGCAAAGTGCATGCTCATATGTGATAATTACAGTAAGTGTTGTTGCCAGGATCGGGTGCGGGTTAGTAGTTATTGGTTAGCGAGTAAGATATATATAACACGTACTCCCTCATAACACATAGGATTTTGGGTATCCCCACTCAGTTTTCAGCGCTCTTGACCTCCCAGATTGTTCCCTCATAACACACACCCTTGGGTCTATCCCGAAGGGATGTGTTAGACGGGAGTTGACTGTATGTATCCAATCCCGCTCGGCTCGCTCAGTGTTCTCGCATAGTTCATTTCTGACGCCACTGAACTCGAATTCGTGGGAAGAATTGAGCAGCCCTTCTAAGATCTCTAGCTAAACTCCTACCCCATCACGTTGACCTGAGCTGCCGGTGACCTGAACTCACGAAAATTTGAGCAGCCCAATTCGGAGTGGGTAGATCGGCGGCGGCAATGAATGAATGAAAACTGGCAACCTACTAGTAGGTTGGCGGTTATTGGTCATCAGCTTGCGCAGGGCATTATTCAATTCCGCTCAACTCGTTCATTGAGTCCGACCCACTGAACTCGAACTCGTGAACTCATGAAGAATCGAACAGCCCAATCTGTTTGTCAGATGGAATGGAATCCTTTGGGATGCTGCCGTCATTCAGTATCTACACTGGGTTACAGTGTGCTTCTAATGGGTCAGTTTGTCACGCAATACAGTTCTCGGTTCAAGTTGCGACCAGACTAAATGGAGCACCATTAGTGCATAAGCGGGTTCTCCCAAAGCGAGCGAGCGTTAGGTGCAGTTCGGCTCGCTACGGATTAAAAGACCCACCAGGGATGGGGAGCATGAGCTCGATCCCTCCACAGCTCAGCAAGAGTTGATCGTTGAGGTTGCCACCATGCAACCTGCATCTTATCATCTTCCGGTGCTGGCTATGGTCTGCTTGTCTGTGGTCTCAGCTTTCGCTACACCCAGCTCACCGAGATGGTCCTCGAGCGGACCCAATGTTCTCAACCCCGTAACGGAGTTGAACATTGTCAACAGGGTCATTGCTCCTGACGGTTTCAATCGTTCGTGAGTGATGTCTACTGTACTCAGAGAACTGGATTGACGTCCCTCAGAACCGTACTTGCAGGAGGAACGTTCCCAGGACCACTGATTGCTGCCCAGAAAGTAAACGTTTTTCCGTAAATCAGTAGGCATTTGATCCTGACTTTTCCTGCTTCTGAAGGGTGATGACTTCAAAATCAACGTGGTGAACCTGCTCAATGATACGTCAATGGACACTAACACGAGCGTGGTCAGTGTGGCCAAATGTTTTCCGTACGCTTGGATACTGAATTGATGACAGCACTGGCATGGCATATTCCAGAGAAAGTCGAACTGGGCTGATGGCACTCCGGGTGTTACTCAGTGTCCCATAAAACCAAACAGAAGCTTTTTGCATCAATTTAATGCACAGGACCAGACCGGTACATACTGGTACCATTCCCATGATTCTCTTCAGTATTGCGATGGACTCAGAGGACCGCTGGTCATATACGACCCAGACGACCCACATAAAGAATTGTATGATGTGGATGATGGTGCGTGCATCAGTTTAAGCTGTTGGTCAAGGTGTTCTTAAATCGACTAGTGAATACCATAATCACCCTCTCTGACTGGTGTGTTATTCAATGCTTTCTTGCGACAGGTGCTCAATTGCTCGATTGTCGTTATGCAGGTATCATGCGCCTTCCCCGACATTTACGAATGATAATAATCCAAATTCGACCCTCATCAATGGACTCGGCCGGTATGGCGGCGGACCACTATCACCTCTCGCTGTCATCAATGTCGAACAGGGGAAACGTTATCGCTTCCGTGTTGTGGGGACATCGTGTGACCCGTGGTTCAATTTCACGATCGATGGGCACCCAATGACGGTCATTGAAACGGACGGCATTGAGACGGAGCCTTTGGTTGTTGACTCATTAGCCGTATTTGCCGGTCAACGCTATTCCGTCGTGGTAACTGCCAACCAGACTGTGGGCAACTACTGGATTCGTGCGCTGTCTAACCATCCGAACCAGACATTCGAGGGCGGGCAAAGCTCGGCCATCTTGAGGTACGCGGGTGCTCCAGAAGAAGACCCCACGACAAAGCATGGACCATACGTGCTCCCATACGAGGAGAGCAACATTCACCCATTGATCTCCCCCGGCGCACCTGGTATTCCGGAGCCAGGCCAGGCAGACGTGAACATCAATTTGGTTCCCGGGATCGGCGGAAGCCTCTTCACGATCAATAAGGTTTCATATTCCGATCCGCCACTGCCTGTACTACTACAAATTCTAAGCGGCGCCCGACACCCGTCCCAGCTACTCCCAAACGGCAGTGTTTATGAACTTCCCTACGGAAAAGTCATCGAAATTAGCATGCCTGCAACGGACCTTTCGCGAGGTGGTGCAACTGGCGGACCGGTAAGCCTGGTTGCGACTTCTTGGTACGTCAATTTACAAGGATTGGTTTGACAGCACCCAATTCATCTCCATGGTGTATGTACTTCTTGATGCCCTTTGCACGCATGAGACCAAGTTAACGGTCGTCTGTAGCACGCATTTGATGTCATCAAGGCTCCTGGCAGCAGTACCTATAACTTTGCGAACCCCGTCAGAAGGGACGTCATATCTACAGGATGGCAAGCGAACAATGACAATGTCACATTGCGTTTCAAGACGGACAACCCCGGACCGTGGTTCCTCCACTGGTAAGTCGATTTCACACACCTAGACCCTCAGATATTCACGAAGGACTTGGTAATAGTCACATCGACCTTCATCTCCACCAGTGCGTATCTATGGCCCCGGACCCGGTTTGTCGCTGACTCCGCCTTGGTCAGTGGATTTGCTGTCGTGATGGCAGAGGCGCCCGCTGAGGCGGCTGCACAAGAAAGTCAGGTCATCCCCGGTAGCTCCTCGTATTCATTTCTCTCGTACTGTCTTTTTGATCCTTAGATATAGGCTACTGGGATCAACTATGTGATTGAGGTTGGGCCTATTCCAATCAGTGGGCCGGCAGCGGTTAGGCCCGCATTGTCGTTGACAATAATTTTGTTCGAGCAGCCCTCTCGGCTAACCGTTTCACTATGTTCAACACTACTCATATCACGACACTCATATGGACTCATGCTATCTGCTTGTCGTTTCAAATATGGTTGTCAATGCTTTGTTGCTTTACCCAGTAGTAGTCTGCATATGGCGCTCCAACCCCAACAAAAATCTGCGGGCCCCTATCTCCTCCTGCATGATATCCGCATTCGTATTAGCATACTACATAGTTAGTAGCAGCTATTGGCCGCCGCATCAGCTTGCGCTAGCCTGCAATACCCGATCTCGCTCGGCTCGCTCTCGCGTAGTTCATTTCCGACACCACGGAACTCGAGCAGCCCAGATTATCAGATGCGATATGCCGCATCATGCGAATGGGATCCTTTTGGATTCAATGTCTACACGAGCCTCGGGCGTGTTCATTGCTCACCACAAGTACATGCTTTCAAACTTCAAACCTTGGGTCAGTTTCGAGTCACGCAATACAGTTCTCGATTGCGGCCAGACTAAATGAAGCACTCCATTACTTACCGAGCCTTTGGTGTCCAAAATCTTTGCGCCTAAGCGAGTTTTCCCAAAGCCAATGACTCGAAGCATCACAACCTGGTGTCTTTACACGAAATTTTACCCAAGTTCTTTCCAAATGGAGCGGAGATTTACCAGTCCTGCGCCCTCTTCTTTTTTCGCAACGTTGTACAGGGTGGCGATCTCCACGCTGTTCGGTCCAACAAGGTCAGCCTGGTATTTTCGGGTTTGAGGCGGAGAAAGCGAACTAATAATGGGGTCTGAGGTCAATCGGGAACGCCGAGCCGACGAGTGCGGCGGTTGAGTGAACGCAGCCGGATCCTCCTGATTCCTCCCACTAGGGGGGGCATCCTGAAAACCGGGCTGGCTTTCCACGAAATAGGCACTGTGTCTGCAAATCGTATCCAAAGTTGACGGAATGATCCTGTCCTGTTTTGTTTACTCCTGTCGACTTCCAACTCTGAACGATCCCAATTAAAAGATCCATTGTGGCCCAAATTAATGGAGTCCTCCAAATAGGGTGGGACCCCTGTTAACAACTTATCTGTGGGATGGGTGTGTAACGTTATCGCTTGACGACTCTATCACCTACTAGACCATTTAAAGCTATGATTGGAGCACGGAGTGTACCATCCTAGTGGCATTGGGTAACACACCCCAAACACAAGCGGAGTAAAGAAAATGGTGCAATTCGGCTCGCTACACATTAAAGGACCCACCAGGGATGGGGGGCACAAGCTCGATCTACCAACCCTCCACAGCTCAGCCACTGGAGCCGATCGTAGAGGGTCGCTACCATGCAACCTGCATCATATCATCTTCCGGTGCTGGCCATGGTCTGCTTGTCTGTGGTCTCTGTTTCCGCCACACCCAGCTCACCGAGATGGTCCTCGAGCGGACCTAATGTTCTCAACCCCGTAACGGAGTTGAACATCGTCAACAAGGTCATTGCTCCTGACGGTTTCCCTCGATCGTGAGTGATTATGTCTACTGTACTCAGAGAACTGGATTGACGTCCCTCAGAACCGTACTTGCAGGAGGAATGTTCCCAGGACCACTGATTGCTGCCCAGAAAGTAATGGTTTTTCCGTAAATCGGTAGGTATTTGGTCCTGACTTTCCCCGTTTCTGCAGGGTGATGACTTCAAAATCAATGTGGTGAACCAGCTCCATGACACATCAATGGACACTAACACGAGCGTAGTCAGTGTGGCCAAAAATGTTTTCCGTACGCTTGGATACTGAATTGATGACAGCACTGGCATGGCATATTCCAGAGAAAGTCGAACTGGGCTGATGGCGCTTCGGGTGTTACTCCATCAGCAAAATGTCACATTACTTTTTTGGTCTTTTTGGTCTTTTTCAAGACGAAAAAGACGAAAAAAGTCAAAAAGTCACTCAATTCTTTCAAGATGGGTCTAGTCTTGTAAAAGACCAGAAAAGTCTGTCATAAAAGTGAAAAAGAAAAAAAGACGAGAAAAGTGAAAAAGAAGACTAGAACAGTCCATCAGAAAAGTGCTGAAAAGGACCAGACCTACCAACCTCATCCGAGTCAGACGAGCTCACTAATCATGGGGGACACAAATAGTGGGAAGAAAGGGAAATGTATTTAATCTGTTTGTACCAAGGTCGTGGTTGAACTTGAAATCTCGGAATACGACTGTTGCAGATACTTAGTGGGTCAGGCTGACCCTTCCCGGGCCGTGATGTGAGCTCCCCCCCTGCACTCGCTTTCCTCGTCATCCGTATCACTAGGTGAACTTGCATGTATGGTGTGACTTCAAGTTCGGCCATACCTGTATCGAAATTGCGCGCACCTTGGCTGGATGAGTGGTTCATCGTGCCAACGTCTGTGTGGCACAGTTATTACAAGCGCGCGCAGATACTGTCAGACTACTCAACCCCAGGTGATATATAACTGGCCATTGGGCCCTTTGTGAATCGGGACTGCACTCAGAGGGATGTCATTGCCTTTCATTGGGATCTGGAAACAGGTTGTGCAGATGGAGACGGAAAGGTTCAGGATTGGGAGCTTACCCATGTCAGCAGCAGCCCAGGGCCACCCTGCTTTCTTGGTTGTTGAACCCAAGCAAAGTACGAGTACTGCAAATCAGTCGAAACACCTGTTGAACGTGAGTAACTATTGTTCCTGCATTGGAGTATTACCAACCGAGGACAACAGCATCCAGCTGCTGGAACTGGGGGAGGGCATCATTGGATGCAAGAATATCAGTGGAGCAAACGAATGTAAAGTCCCTGGGGCGACGCCGCTTGGCTCATTGCCAAGACTCTTTGGAGACCTACATCGGGTAAAAGAGAAGAACCCTACAAAAAAAATGGAGCTAAGTGAGTAATGCGACCCACAGCACGAGCACAAGTGTGGAAAAGAACATGGAGACAAACCCGGGGGAGTGTTGCTCAAGACGGAAGGTATGGATGATGGGTGGTTGTGCGTGAGCGTTGTGAGCGAGACGTGTGAAGTTTAAGTTCAACAGCATCACGTGTTAGTTTAGGGTGGGCGCAAATACCCTTGAACACTCCGTGCTCTCCACACCCCCAAGCTGGAACACCTGCGTGCCCAACGCTATACCCATCTCGACCATGTTATTTGGAGCACAAATGCTCGTCTCTCGCCTCAACCATGTCTATTCGAGCGCAACCGGCTTGTCTCCCACCTCGACTGTGTCCATTCGAGCGCAAACGCTCATTTCCCACCTCGACCGTATTGTTTTGAGTGCAAACGCTGGTCTCCCGCCTGGACCAAGTTATTTCAAGCATAACCACTCATCTCCCGCCTCAACCATGTCCATCCGAGTACAAACGGTCGCCTCCCGCCTCAACCGTGTCCATTTGAGCACGATCGCTCATTTCCATCAAGCCCAAAACCCTTGTTTTCTCAATCGCGTACAGGTACGATATTTGCCATCCGTCGTCACACACCCCCTCTCGCGGTTGTCCCTACACCCCACCCGACGACGGTATTCTCCCTCCCTGCCGTCTACAACCTCAGCAGTGGCCCTCATCCTCACCCTCGCCCAACCCTCGCCCACCCTCGCCTCCCGGAAATGGCGCAATGTGTATGTCATGCACGTTGCGCCGTTGCCCCTCTTTCCATCGCCCTCTCCCTCTTCGTCGCCTCTCCATCTCTCTGTCACCCACCCTCCTCTCCTGGCGATGGTGCAGTCGCCCTCGCCCTCGCCCTCCCCTCACTGAGTCACCCTCCCCTCTCAGCAATGGCGCGACGTGCGTGTCACACACGTTGCGCCGTTGCTCCTCTTCCCATCACCCTCACCATTACTGTTACCTCTCCCTCGCCCACCCTCCTCTCCCGGTAACAGCGTAGTCGCTCTCACCCCACCCTTGCCCACCCTTGCCCACCCTCCCAGCAACGGTGCAACGTGCGTGACACGCACATTGTGCCATTGCCATTGCCATTGCCAAGACCGTCCACTTGTCGACATGTGCAACTCAACAGTGATGTTGAGTCGCGCATGCCGACATTTGCACTGTCTCGCTCTCATTGACCTGTGGGTAAAACCCCTGACGGGTACAGTACCCATGCGTGAGCGCTGAGTTCAGTTTCGACCACATCTCGACCCTCCAAGCCAAGCTCCAGGAAAGTCGTGAGATTAGTGCCAAGCTGCACTCGCTGACGACTGATGAACGATATTCACATTTCATTTTTCGGACTCTCTGGATGCATTCCTAGTGTACTATGTGAACGAGTATATAGATCACCATGCATATATGTACAATATTGTTCTAGGTACCTTAGGCACACTTTGAGTGTCTACACAGTAGAGTCCAAAAAGCCAAAAAGGTTGAAAAAGGTTGAAAAGTGTGTCCTGGCCTCAAAAGGCACATGAAAAAGTGACGAAAAGTAAAGGGAGCCCCGGCATGTGCAGGGGTCGATTGGTCGACCAATCTCAACCAATCACGACCCATCGACCTATAATTCCAACTCCGCTCGGGAGTACGGGCCGCCGCGACCAAAGCGACCTTCTGGCATCAGATGACGCGCGTGTGGCTGTGCCTCGAGGAGGGAAATTTTGCTAAGGTCAAAAAGATGTTGTGTTACCAGTATGTACATTGTGTTGATACGTGTATAGTACCAATTGTGAAAGGGTATGGACCCTGGACAAGGAATAGAGGAGACACATAGCGAGAGGGAATCTTCAAAATTAAGTGTATTACCAATTTACCAGTCGTGATTCCGACTCGTGAAGGGTATGGACTCTGGACAAGAAAAATAGAGGAGACAGGTGGTGTCCTCGTCGATAGGGAACAGCATGCCGGGTACACCCGTGGTGTAGGGCAATGGTGAGCCACTGACTCGGAGCCCGAGGGCAACAGTGAAGGTGAGAGGAAGGTGGGTGAGAGAGCAGCACCAAGGGCGAGAGAAGCAACCACACAACGCACGCAATTCTGCGCATTGTACAGTTGCTTCTCCATGCTCTTGGGAGCAACAGCACACGATGTGCGGTTGCTGAATGGGGACTCGGAGGGTGGGCGAGGATGAAGATGAGGGCGGGGCGAGGTCGAGCGAGGTCCATGAGGATGAGGACGAGGGGTGGAGGACCAGAGTGAGGACCAGGACCAAGGCAAGGTTGAGGTCAAAGTCGAGAATGACTCGGGGCCAGGACGAGGACGGGGATGAGACTCAATGAGACTCAAGGGAGTATGCAGGAGCAACGGCACAACGCGCATGATTGCGCGCAATGTACTGTCACTTCTGCACACCGGGCTTGACTCAGAGGCCCACTGGCAGGACGAGGTTGAGAGGACGAGGTTGAGGGCCAGGCTCAGGCTCAGCGATGGCATGACGCACGCAATTGCGCATGCGTTGTGCCGTCGCTGAGTTCAAGTCTGAGTGGGGGGGAGCGAGAGGGAGGACCAGGATGAGGATGAGGCTAGGGCGTTGTGCCATTGCAGAGTGGGGAGGGTGGGGAGGGACGAGGACCAGCGAGGATGAGGACCAGTGAGGGCGAGAAATGGTGAGGGCGAGGGTGATGGTGACGGTGATGGTGACAGTGACGGCAAGGGCAAGGATGGGCAAGGAGGACGAGGGCAAGGGCGGGCAAGGGAGAGGGAGAGGGCAAGGGCAAGAGGAACACTGTCCCCACCTTGCCAGTGCGTTGACATTGGCCTGACGAGGCGGAATCAGTCGCAGTGAGTGGTAAGGGAACTAAGCGAGGTATGACTTACCATGTATGGACACCGTTCACCCCTTGGGAGGGTTCACTGGCTACCCCTTCCGAGTCCCTCCGCTTGCCTTCCGACTCGCGAACCCCTGCGAATGACCAATCTGCCCATACTGCAGTCACAACTCCGCAGTCACAACCCAAAACGGGCGCGCGCCTACCTTTGAGGGCAATGCCGCACAACAAGAAAAGCACCACAGGTTCCTTTATCTATGTCGAAGGGACCATGCGCACGGGTCACCCTCAAACAGGGAGGCACCGACGGCAACCAATAGCGATTTCCAGATCAGTGTCACAGATGGGCCGTCCCGACTCCCAACGTTGATGGCGCTCAGAAAAGTTGAGAGAACCGCCACCTAACCTCCTTCAAGAACTGGCAGGACCACATTCGAAAGCGCATCCTGCCGGGCACAGCCTCCCTTCTTGACCGACATGGGATTGCAAATCTATAACCGGCTGGACTGTTCTGACATGATGGCCAAGACGGGTTCCTCCCGTCGCTGCTTTGACGGTGTCAGAATTCCCCCTGGGACTGAAGCTACCCACTTTACCCATATCCTTGAGCCATACGCTGCAAAGCACGGCATTTCGGTCCAGGAGTTCACTGAAAAGTACAGCGCGCCATCCTCAAGGATCCTGCGCACAACGAATACTTCCTGCATGATTACGCGGTTCGGGAGTCTGGGCGTGTTGTGTCCAACCTTGGCATGGTCTATCGAGCTTCGGGTGCTCCTTTACAAGTACGAATTATAAGTACGAAGTTGACATCCGGACTGCAATTCGGGAGGTATTCGACGACCAGTTGGACTTTGAAGAGGACTTCCTTCTGGCACCGTTCCCTCTATCGGTTGAAGCGTACGCCAATCCTCACCATGAGTGCTCGATATCCAGGCCTCCTACTAATTAGTACCGTCAGGGAAGGGGAAGTACTAATACACGTCGAACTTCACGGAAGCAGTGAGACTACACCCAGAAAAATTGTCAAGAACAAGTTCAATGAGAGCCATAATTCACATCTAAAACTGATCCAAACTCTGCGCAATGTAGTAGCCTTTCAGATCCACCTCACGATCTCTAGATTGTGACCATGATGCAACCATTGTGACCATTGTGATACACTCCATTCCCATTCGCGTTAACGGCTTTCTTATCCAACAGGTGATCGAGCAACTTGAAGGCCAGCAACGCAGATCCAAAGGACAGTGTGAAACCGGAACCTCCGTGACCATAAGCGTGAACAATGCGACTGGATCTGCCGTC
>JBBPQN010001157.1:0-10220 GCA_038092575.1 Boletus subluridellus
GGGCTCATAACCTGTAGAAAACTATAGTGTAGTCACTAAAGAAAAAACTACAGTACTAGCAGGCCGAAATAAGCCATGCTTATGTAAGCTACTAATGTTCTCACCCATTCGAGATGAGTTTACAACAGAGAGATGAAAGAAGGGAGTGTGAGAGTGAAAGAGTGATGATGAGAAGTCCAAGGAGATTTCTGGGAATAGTTACTAAGTATGGTTAAATAAGAGAAGCATTCATGAGAGCAAGGAATATAACTATATATAGATAAATGAAGGAAGAGAAGTGGATCTTGGAATAGGGGCAATGATGAGAAGATGCAACTGTAGATAAATGAGGAGATCTGAATTAAGAAGAGATCTGATCATGGGATCTGAGATAGGGGTCTAGGTCTTCTGATGGGATCTTCTGGGAAAGGAGTGATGTAAATAGAGTAGAAATAAGTATTCAAAAGCTTGAGGACCACAGTATTCAACTTTGAAAGAAATAGAATAAGAGAAGTTTAAGGATGAAGGGGATTGTATGGTAAGGTGAATAGGAAAGGAGAGGGTAGAATTATTGAGGGGTGGATTATTTGATTGATCATGGAAAGAAGATTGAAGTGTGAAGGGGAATGGAGATTAAAAAGATAAAGTTAAAGTTAAAAGATATAGTTAGAGTTCTAGATGTAAGGGGGGAAAGATAGAGATTAAGCTATGAGGTAAAAATGGGAATTAATGAATAAGGTTTGGAAGGGAAGTATTCAGGTAATGAAGAATAAGGGTGAGAGAATATAGTTAAGGTTTGATGAAGAAAGAGAAGAAGAATAAAGAAGTGTCTTGTGGGAATGGTAAATGGAAATTAATAAGTCATGGTGTGCAATGAGTGTGTCTAGATCCATGATCACATGTAGGTGTTTGTTCCCAGGATCACATGTGCATCATGTGACTATGAAGATGAAGAAGGTGTAAAGTAGGCATTTATACTGCTAAGTTAAAGGCAAAAGTGTACAAATAAAAGGTTAAAGTAAAGTTTTGAAAAGTGTTTTTAGAAACATGTGAATGATTAACACTACTCTCACTTGTGCTCCTTGTATTGAAGCTCACCATTCATGTGTTGAGGCTCAGGCAGTTATTGACCCATTTCACCACTACCCTACCAACCATATCCACACTTCTGCACATGTAGGTTGGGGGCTTCTAGCAGCATGACCTTAACACCCTCAGACTGTGTACCAACTACCAAAGTTCAGACCAATAGCACCACTACTGGCCTAACTACCCCCAGCTCTCCTCGGGCACTCAATATCAACACAGCTCCATCCCATAATGCTTCACAGTTCAACATGGTTTTGATGAGTGGCTCTTTCCACTGCTTTTTGCAACCTGCTTGAATAACTCTACAGGATGGAATTGATTCTGAGACCACATTTGAATCACCATATGCAGCAGCTGTATTCTGGTTGTTATTTCGTTCTTGACCTTGAAAGTTATACAAAGATTATTTATATGCATGCAGCAGGCACTCTGTGAGCTCTGCATTAGATCTGTTTCCTGCATTGATATCTAGTACACTGGCTAAGCATGTATTTCAATGTCATTTCACCTGCAAACATGTTCTCCAACCTGAGCTGCTTTAAAAGATGTGTTTGATGTGGGCAGAAATTCAATGTTATCTGCTGATTCCACAAGCTCCTTGGATAAGGAGGAAAGGGCCATTGAAAAAATAGCCTTTCAATCAACTCAGACTCTCAATACTGCAATGACTCTTCAAATCTCCATGCCTGGCCAATTCAATGATCTACCCTCCTGCTCTCCCATGATATATGTTTCCAGTGCAGTGCACACCTTGGTTACCCCCCAACTGCCTCTTGACCATGATACCATGAGTCATTGACCCCTCAGACCTCCATGCCTGGCCAATTCAATGATCTGCCCTTCTGCACCCCCATGACAAATTTTTCCAATACAGTATCCACCTTTTTCCTGCCCCAACCACCTCTTGACCACAATACTGTAATGACTCCAATGACTCCTCAGATCCACATGCCCATTCAATTCAACCATCTCTCCTCCCATACTCTGGTGACAAATGTTATTGCCAATATAGTGCCCACCTCTGTCACCCCTCAACCACCATAGCTGGTGATCCATGGAGATTTCACCACAATTCCATGGCCCCATAGAGATCATTCAAAATTTGTGGATCTCAACTGTGATTCACCTCACCTAATGCATCCTCCCACTTGACATTGATGCCAAGAATCTCTGTGGCTGGCCCCAGATCACACAATTTGAAGTGACTGCTCAGATCTGTGATGGCCTGCTTGATGGCATGCTCAGAGCATGATGTGAAGGTCATGTTGTTGACAAAGACAGGTAGCATGATCTGGACATCATCTTTTGTATAGATGTAGACAGCTGCATTGGAATAGGTCTGCTTGTAGCCCAAAGACTCCAGGGTGGTGTGCAGCTTGCAATGCCAGCAATTTCTGCCCTGTTTGGTGCCATAGAGTGCCTTCTTCAGCAGACAGACCATTTCCTTTGCATCTCCCTGTGCAAATCCCTCTGGCTGCTCCATGTAGACATCACAGTTGATCTTGCCATTGAGATATGCATATGAGATGTCGACAGATCACAAATGGAGGTCATGAATTGCTGCAAGAGTGAGAACAATGTGGAGAGTGGAAAGGTGCACTATGGGAGCAAACATCTCAAGGTATTTGAATCCAGGATGTTGCAAGAAGCCCTGAGTGACCAAACGACCCTTGTATCACTCAAACGAGCCATCAGCATGATACTTCTTGGTGAACACCCATTTTGACCCAATCACTGGCCTGTCTTTGGGCCTAGGCACAAGGGTCCATGTCCCATTTTCCTTGTGCACTTTGAGCTCCTTCAGTGCAGCTTCACACCACTGATCTGCATCCTCTCATCATAAAGCATCTCTGAACAACCTTGGATGTACTGTTGAGGCACTGAAAGTGGCAGCCATGTCTGTCTCTTCATCTGAGTCATCTGAGTCGTCAATGAGTTGAGCTGGACTAAGTTTCCACCATGCTCAAGGTCACTGGTGATTTCTGTGAGGGAGTCTAGCACCTATGCCAATGGGACTGACTGGTTCAATGATTTGAGGTGGAGGAGCTGCAGGTGGTGTAATAGGTGCTGCTGGAGCTAATGAGAGTGCTGCCTGCTGTTCCACATGGATAACAGGAGCCCCCCCAGCAGGTGGAATCCTGGAATTGTCACTTTCGTTGTCCTCGTCACCAGGGAGATCAGGAGCAACATATGGTGTGTCCTTTGGAGGTGGATCATGCAATGTCATGGTTGGTACTACTGGGAGAGTGTGCTCATCAAAATCAGCACATTCTGAGATGATGGTGTGCTTTGTGGTTGGATTGTAGAATTTACAACCCTTGTAGCCATCTGGGTAGCCAATGAAGATGCACTTCTCATAGTGAGAATGCAGTGCAGGACATTTGTCCTTCTGAATATGCACATATGCAGTTGATTCCCAAACTCTGAGGTGCAAGATGTCAGGTTTGCATTCATGCCAGAGTTTGTTGGGTGTTGCATTATCTAGAGCACTGGTGGGACATCAATCCCACACATGCATGAGCACAGCAAGCACTTCACCCCAGAATGCCATGGCCAGGCCTGACTCCTTCAACATGGCAGTGATGCACTCAGAAAGCACTTGATTGGCACGCTCTGCAACTCTGTTTTGTTGGGGACGTGCACAAACTGTGTGTTGGTGCTCTATACCACACTGCTGGGTGAACTCAAGCATGGCCTTGCTCATATACTGTACTCACCTCCCTTGTTGTCTTGCAGGCATTTGATGCAATGCTCTGTCTGGTTCTCTGCAAATGCCTTGAACTCCTTGAAGGTGTTGAAGATGTCTGATTTTGCTCAAATGGGCAGTACAAAGCAATACCTCGAGTAGTCATCAATGAATGTGACCCAGTAGTGATATCCAGAGAATGTTCTGTAAGGTACTTCATGGACATCCAAGTGAACAAGCTCAAGAGGCTTTGATGCACAAGACTGTGAGCTGGGGAATGGATTGGCATGTATCTTGCCAGCTAGGCATGGTTCACAGATTGGGTCAGGTGACAACTTGCTGTCCAGCTTCATCCCAGTAACTAGATTGCAATCATGGAGTGATTTCACATCAGCAAGGTTATGGTGGGTGAGTCTGCATTGCCAGAGTGACAAATCAAGCACTACAGTCATTGCAGGCTTGGCATACTCACTCACTGGCTCAGTAGTCCTGTCTAAGAATGCTGCATTGTGGCTGTTGATGCTGGCGATGAAGAGAGGTGGTCCAGGAGGATGAGAGAAGCTCATGTGCATCGCATTGATGTGTACAATGAAAGATACATTGTGAGTAAGATATAGCACAGCAAGGAGGTTGTTGTGAAGGTCAGGGACATGCAGGACATTTGTAAACTCAACCACTCAACACCTTTTTCCATCTATGACTGGGTGGAACACCACAGACCCCACTCCAGCAGAATAGACCACAGTATTGTCTGCAAGCTTGATTGGGATGTGTTTGGGACTGTAATGGCGCAGCCAGTGACAATGTGGGGTCATATAAGAAGTGGCCCCCAAGTCTGCATTCCAGTCATGGTCAGCATTGAGCAGGAGCAGCGAGAGGGGGTCAGAGGGGTCACTGGAATGAAGACTTGCATTTCCTGCACATTCTACCACCTCCTGGGACTCTGTGGACGCATTGGCAGCCTGGGCCTGTTCTCCCTTCTTCTCCTTGCCCTTGGATGACTTGTAGTACTTCTTTGTACATTGTAGGATATTGTTACGGTTTTGTGACTTAAACATCACCTGTGACCCTCTCACGACCACGTGCCCCGGCGGCACCACGCCTTTTCCCCTTCTTATCATAGGACTACCCATTGTATTACCAGATCGTATCTGACGATCCAGACTTGCGGCTACCATTTCCCTTCCCTAATGGACAATCCCCGGCCTTACGCCTCGGATGGGCTCTTACCTCTGACTGGACATTCACCCATTGGACGATGAGTTCCCTTTCATCACAAGAACTCCAAGCGTTCTCACCTATCGACTGGACATTCCCCCGGACGTAGCGTTTCCATGCTACACAAGGACTGGATCCTCCCTGGAGTTTCCCTGGATCATCCCCTGATCCAACTCCCTACGGTTGGGCTGTGGCTCATCGCCTCACTGATCCTAGATCTCCCGGCATCGCCTCGATGACCCGTCATCATCCGAGTACTGCCTCGTTGATCCTTGATCACCCAATCATTGATCCTATTATACCCGTTCCGGTTTCTTCCTTCATCATGTGACACACGACGCGATGCGTCTTGGACACAGTTTCACCTACCCTAGATCTCTCTTACCATATCAGGTTAGACCGGCCCTAAACCACTGTACTAGTATATAAGTTCGAGCGGAGCTTGTACTTATCTCTAACCTGAATCTACTCATTCATATCCTGGGTTCTCTGCTCAACAAGAGCTCTTGGTAGACTTTTCAAGTTCCTTCGGCCAAGTGGTTGTCGTATACTCGCTTCCTCGCTTTCTTCTTGTCGTCGTTGTCCTCGACATCAACCTCGACTCGATCGTTGTCTTCAAGACTTCTTGAAGAGTAGTGTCTCAGGTTGGAGTACCATTGTTACGGGTCAAACCGTAACACTGTGTATCTTGGAGTTCACCGCTGGCTCGCTTCTCTTGCCAGCTCTCACACTTCATCCTTCACTTCACTATCATCTCTCTCGTGAGGGCAATCTTCAGTCGATCAACATAAGGACATTGATCTTCGTCTGACTCAGGCCAGAGCAGACTCAACAAACTCCAACTATGCGTTGGTGTTCCATTGTTATGTCAGCCATAACAGCTGCTGGGAAAGACGGCATGGAGATGGTTTGTGCAGATGGGTTCATTCGGCACGTCTACCCGATTCTTGCTGCATACATCAGAGATCACCCAGAGCAGTGCCTTGTTGCGTGCTGCACTGAGAACAGGTGTTCCAAGTGTCTTGTTCCTGCAGCGCAAAGAGGTGACAACACGCAATTTCCACGTCGCAATCAAACACAAACAATAGCCACACTACACGCTCAAGCTACAGACCAGTACCCACCCGAATTCATTACCCATGGCCCTCGTCCTACATTCTCACCTTTCTGGGCAAACCTCCCCCATACCGATATCTCCCTCTGCATCTCAAGCGATATCCTACATCAATTGCACCAAGGTTTATTCAAGGATCATCTCAAGACATGGTGCATGACAATCGCAGGCAAGAAAAACTTTGATGCTCACTTTCAGGCCATGCCCATCTATCCCAGCCTATGCTATTTTAAGGAAGGGATTTCCAAGATCAAGCAGTGGACTGGCACTGACCATAAACAACTCCAGCGAGTCTTTGTGACCGCCCTCGTGGGTACTACACCACATTGGGAAGTTCTCCATGCTGCCCAGAGCTTACTGGACTTCATGTACCTTGCCCAATACCTTTCTCACACAGACAACACTCTTTCCGCCATGCAGGTTGCCCTCAATGATTTTCATGCCATCAAAGATGTGTTCATTGATCTTGAATGCCGCAAACATTTCAACATCCCCAAACTTCACTCGTTGCAACATTACATCGAAACCATCAAGAGCTTAGGGAGCCTTGATGGCCTCAATTCGGAACACTCTGAGCGTCTACATATTGACTATGCCAAGAAGGCATATGCCGCTAGTAATTGCAAGGACTATACGATCCAGATGGCTTGATGGCTCCAACGTCAAGAGGCCATTATCCACTTCAAGTCATTCCTCACATGGCGTACTGGTAACCCAAGCAGCCCACTCACTGACTCTGACAGCGATAACCCTGACCATGAACTCACTGCTTCACGCATCTCACGCAGAAATGGCCTCACTCAGATGTTCATTGCTGGGTCACGGTATCGTATCTCCCAGCGCCCTCATTTCCTGCAGAAAACGGTCTGATATCTTGAACAACATCATGGTGCGGTCAAATTCATTGACGCGCTCCAGGCTTTCCTCAACACCTTACCCTTTGGAGGCCAGTTCTTCCAACCCAATCAGAATGATCGCTTTGACTGTTTCAGCGGCATTGTTATCAAATTATCACCTCATAAACACATGTCAAGCAAGAACTATGCAAGAATTCGCTCATATCCTCAACGTGCAAACAGTCCTCGAAAACCACCCATTCCTGCAAGGTTTGACACTGTTTTGGTACAGGTTGACAAAGAATCACAGCGACATGGAGGCTTTCATGGTAAGTATATTGTACATCATTTGTAATAGCTCACCTGGGCCCACTCATCATTGTGTAGGGCTTTGTGTAGCCGAAGTACATGTCATCTTCAAACTCCCATCACATCTAGGGAATTATTCAAAGCCATTGGCCTATGTGCAGTGGTTCAAGCCACTGAATCATATGGACGATGACATCAAGATGTTCTGTGTTAGTCGCTCAACACGACAACAACTCCCGAATGCAGCTATCTTACCTGTTGACCAACTGATTCAGCCTTGTCATTTAGTACCTAAGTTCCCGAGTGGGGCAGTCCATCCATTTTGGATCCAAGGCCATCCGATGAACGAAGCTAATACATTCTATTTGAATAAGTATATAGATTATCACATTTTCAAGCAGTATAGACTTCATCTGTAAATGTACTCCTACTGGCGGCAGCGGCATGGGTGGGTGGGCGGGTGGTGAGTCCCTTGTTGCATCCAAGTCCTATGATCTGCTATACTGACGCAAACTTGATGAACAGATTTTTTTTACCATTGCTCACATCCCTGGTCGTGACTTCACCATGCAGGGGGTCTCATCCACATGGAGCCATCTCGACCACAAATGGTCTCTATCTATAAGTTATAACCTACCCTACTCCAAGGGTGACTTGCCCTCACCACTATCCCAGGTCGCTTATTGAACATTTCAGGACCTATCTATACCCTACCCTACTTGTATTTTTATTGTGTCGACTCGGATAGTGGCATACAAACTTAGATAGTTCAATAAAGTCTATTTTACTCTCAAAGGTGACTAGAATTTACTTGAAGCTTGAGTCGGGCTATGGTAATAGTTCTTATTACAATGTAGCTGCCTGTAGTGCTACAGTAGTACTGTGTAGCCAGTGAAATGCTACAGAGTGCCACAGTAGCGCTATGGCGTGCCACTGTAGCACTACCGAATTTTACCCGCGCTACAGCCACATTTCCTTTTTTGCAGATGTAACATTCTGTGGCATCGGCTAATTGAACGGGTCGGTTTGCTGATGCATGGCATTATGTATAGGGGGGATGTCGATAGACACAAACAGGACTACATAACCTACATAGGTTAGTGTATGCTTCTTCATTTTTCCTGATGCGGCAAGGACTGACGTTCATCGTAAGTCGACGTAGGTGTGGTTGAGTGAAAGAGATGTCGATGAGCCACGACATGCAGATGCGGCATTGGCATGGTAAAGCTCATCCTGGCAGGCGTCAATTGGATCACTTCGCCGAGGTTCGTTCGTTCGTCGTCTGCGTTGGTCTGTTCCTAAAGCTCAGCGCAGCTTGTAGGGACTTTACGTGTGTCATTCGCCGCAGGTATCTAGGATGGCCTATCGACGACAGCGTTGTAGCGATCTGGACGCGAAGTAAACGTAGCGTATCAGGGCGATCCCGGACTCGCCGTATCTCGTATATTCGGACGTGAGTGTATGGAGAACGATGTCGCATGCTAATGGCCAAGTTTGCTTCCAGGCCAGTGTGGACGTGGTCACGGTACGGTATGGTAAGTTGATTGGCACCGTCGCCACATCTAAGCCTGAGTCTCACAACAACGATCCATTAAGCTTCTACAAAATCAGGTATGAGCTACCCTACAACACCCACTGACATCGATGCAGGAACAAGTGCATCTTGGACGTCGTCGATGTCGACACGCCTCCCTGAGAACGCCAAGCCACAGGATTCTGGCGCGACGTCCCAGAGCCGATCTTAGTGCTCATGTGGGTCCAAGGGCCGACGACCCGCCGAAGCGATCCACTTTATGTGTCAGGCGTGGATGAACCAGGTCGCGTTGGCAGCGGGGTTGAGGACGGAGTGCAATGCTGCGGAGGAGTATAAGGTGGTCGCTTTGAGGCGGAAACGGCCGGTAGGTAAGGTGGAATGGAGCGCGTGGTGTTTATCTTGCTGAGCCACTTGATGTAGGCTTATATTTTACGATGCGTCGGGCAAAAGTGGTGCCTTAGCGCAAGGTTCCGGTCATAGTAGGTTCAATTACTTGTGTGTGTGAATGTGACCTTGAATGTCACGCATGATAGCGTCTGAGATTCTGCGCAAAACTCACGACGCCGTCGAACGCTGTCCGTGTGCGGAAGGCTGTGCGTATTGTAAGTCCTTAGTCCTCGTCTTTTGTTTGCCTTGACACACATCCTGATCCCAAAAAATCGGCTCTCCCCAGGCATCCACAACACGAAGTGCAGAGAAGAGAACAGGGTGGCGTCCAAGTTGGGAGCACTGCACGTCCTACGCGGGTTTCTCAGTCTGGAAATCAACCTGAAGAGTATTCCGAAGATAGTGGACGAGGAGAAGGGATTTGATACGATCCTGGAGGCGGTATGTGCGGACTGTGGGGATGGGGTGGAGTGGTCCGAGTGTATATATCGTCGTGATTTCGACCGAGCTGGAGTCAGACGAATGTCGGTGAGCGTGGCACGTTAGAGATCTCAATAGTGTGATGGCTTGTCCTCTCAGTTATTCAGAATAAGCATGATATTATCGGTATTCTCATCGCGCGGGTTCACAGCTGATCGGATGACCATCCCCATCATCCTCGGGTTGGTCAAAAAGATGAGCCACCCTCGAAGCGGAACACTTCCTCCAAATCCTGACGATCGATGCCACTCAGTACTCCGCCAACCCCTGCCTTGCATACTCACCGTCCACCACGGCACATCCCCCCCGCTCCCCGTTGCGCCGTCATTGAAACTCTCCTGCATGCCATCCGTCAGTTTCCACCAGCGCTGCGTCTCCTCGTCTGCCGCGATGGCCGCCATGTCCGCATCATAGTCCTCGCCGGTGTATTTCAGCGTGGCGACGAGGAGTTGGAGAGGGGGGTAGTAGTGGATGGAGTAATCGGTGATGTGGTGACGGGCAAGGGTGGCGAGGACGGTGGGCCAGACGGCTGCGTGGACGGCTTTGTATTCCTCGGCGCGCTCGGGTTTGAGCTGTCATCCGTTGCGC
>JBBPQN010001158.1:0-10216 GCA_038092575.1 Boletus subluridellus
GGTTGGTTGTTGAAGCGTTCAACGTGAATGCTTTGGCAGAACTCTGACCCGACGTCCAATCAACTGGGTTCGAGTCTGCCCTCAATGAAGCCAGACGCTGGGTGCTACCGGACGACTGAGCGGCACCCTAGACGGAACGAATCATGAGAAAACGACACGATTGAACAAGGAAAAGAACTTGCCATGATGTCGATCCTCCCCAAAACGAGATTACTTTCATCGACTTGACGCCGATCGTAGGCATGGGATGATTGTTTGTCTTGGCCTGTATCCCCATGCCCCAAATTTCTTGGTGGTGTCCGAGAGACTAGATACGTGTCACCATGTTCTCCGGGGACATATACTGAGGAACGACGACCAAGGTAAACAGGTTCACGGCGATAGCGGCTTCGCGCGAAAGCAGACCGCGGGACTTTGTGATAGGCGTCGTCGTGAGAACCCTGGCCGTGCTGGTTGTGAATCTTGTTGTGATTATGGACGCGGTCGCGTCGCAGAAGGGGCGGAAGTCCCGAGGCTCGGCGGTCTGGCGCCTGCGCAAAGGGCCGTAAACCAGTGAATAGACGCGATGTGCCGAACATATGAGCTTACCCAGTCCCCGTTGTTCTTGCCGTCGTGCCGATGAGTTGCAGTCGGCCTGCCGAGCAAAGAGCTGTCGCGCGTCCGCGTCCGCTGCTGAGCGTGAGACGAGGATGCGTGCTTCTCCACCGTGTGGCTACCATAGATATGTGCAGCTTCCACAGGGGGTGGGAGCGCAAGGGGAAGGGCTGCACAAAGGCAAGCAAGGACAGCGAAGCGTGCAGAAAAAACCATCACGATGAATCAGGTTTGCGTTGATGAATGGAAAAGGGACTGAAAAAGCTTGGAGATGAATTCCAAGAGAGTGTGCGACTGGCGCAGAAGACTCGAGATGATGAGGATGGGATGGGATAAGATGGGAAGCAAAGTAGCGCTGCCTGACGCTGCTAGGATCACCAGGATCCAAGGAAAGGACGGGAGAGTTGAGAAGAACGAGAGGCGCTCACAGAGACTGTTCTTATACCCTCGGTCGGGATGTCTTAGTATTGTCAGCCAAGGACGGGATTGAATTGGCCTGGCAGTCTATAATGAAATCCCTACGTCAACGGTCTGGCCAAGTATTGGTCCGTGCTACGTTCGACAGTGTGCCATCCCATTTAGTAGACGTTGACCTGAGAGGTAGACAAGTTGTAGTGAACGCACCAACTTCAATTCGGACTGCATGCAACAAATTTCTCGGGAAGGACTCCCAGTATCGCTGTCGTTGCGACCATTCCATGGCTCAGAGAGTTAGAGCAAAACGTGCCCAGAGATTGAGTTATGCCAGTGAATGGCTCACCGCGTACTCAGGCTTCATTTGGCAAGATGATGGTGAACAGTATCACACGCAACCCTAGGGGCATACCATTTTGGGAGGTTTTGACTTTGCAACGTTTTTTCGCGTCCGACGACACGCATATGATGGCAGAACCAAAAGCCACTCGAAAGGCAGAAAGAAACCTCAAAAAGGCCCGAATCGAAAAGCCCATCGTGGCGAGGAAAGGAACTCCATCAGATCAGCAGCAACTCCCAAAAAGCAAGCCGTCCGCCTCGTTCTCTCCAAAAAGTAAAGGAAAGCGGAAAGCGACCAACGAAGATACTGTGAACGCTTCAGAACCATCATCCAAGTCCGAGTTACCTGCTTCTTTCGTCGTCGTCGCAGGCTCCTACGAAAAGTTGCTCTACGGACTCGATGGGACGGTCACGTCCTCCGAATCTGGCTACGAGTTTCATTTGAAGCCCATCTTCATCTTTCCCGCACACGTGTCGTCCATCAAAGCTGTTGCTGCATCGCCGAATGGAGGTAAATGGTTGGCTACGGGAAGCTCAGATGAAATTGTAAAGGTGTGGGACCTGGCAAGGCGGAAAGAGATCGGTGGTCTGATGCACCACCAAGGTACGTGCTCGTTCGGATTGCCGGAGAGGATGGGTCAACATGACACTATTTAGGATCTATCACGTATCTCCAATTTCCGTCACGCTCTCATCTGCTCTCCGCATCCGAGGATGGTACACTGTGTCTTTTCCATGCGCGGGATTGGACTGTCCTACGTACGTTAAAGGGACACAAAGGCCGCGTTAATTCTGTCGCCATTCACCCATCTGGAAAAGTTGCATTGAGTGTTGGGCTTGACAAGACACTGCGTATGTGGGATTTAATGCGTGGCAAGGGATCGGCCAGTACGAAATTGGGAAAAGGTGAGGTTGTCGATGTTGGTGACGAACGCTGCTCAAACCTAACCACAAAGAGGGCGAAGTCGTAAGATGGTCGTTATCGGGCTCGATGTTCATCGTCCAGTCATTGTCTTCTCTTGATGTGTTTTCTACGGTACGTCGTTGATGCAAATTCATGTTCATGTTCATGTCTCATCACCATATAGGATATGGCCTTGCGACATACTATCGCTCATCCATCAAGAATACACAGCCTGCGATTTTGTAAACGTGTAAACGGTGAAGGAGAACTTCTGTTGGTCGCAGCGGAAGATAAAAAAGTATCTATATACGAAGTATCTGAAGATCCACAATCCTCACCTACAATGATCGCCGAGATGGTCGGCCATTCAAATAGGTTTGTTAGGATCTCTCGCCTGTAGCACAACTGACCAATCCCTCGCTAGAGTAAAAGCTGTGGAGACGCTTCATATCGCGCTCCCGGTAATCACATCCAAGAGTGATGACGCACGAGCAACGACAACGATTGTCTGTACTATTTCATCTGACGGCAAGATATTCGTGTACGACCTGGCAACATTGCCTGCTGAAAGAACGGAAAAATTGCAGCTACATCCAGTGGCGGAGTACGACACGAAGGGTACTCGCCTAACGTGTTTGACTGTTGCTGAGGGTAGGTCTGCTGGTGGCTCGACGGTCACGAATGGAAAGCGGAAAGAGAGAGAAAAGGACACGGACAATGAAGAAGAAGAAGCGGAGTGGGAACCTCAAGTCGAGGCGGATGCCAGTGTGGAAGTGGAAGGGAGCGAGGACGAGGAGCTATAGAGCTGTATATTTTCGCTTTGGGGAACCCATAATTATGGTTAGGGTTACATCACATATTCGGACTGCGCCCTTGAAGCTCTCACTGCCAATGTGACTACTGCCCATCATGAACTCTGCAAGGCTCAAACGGAAACTCGGCGATTTGGGTGTTGATACCTCCAGCAGGCGGGCCAATGAAAACTTTTGCTTGGTAAATTTCTCACTTTCCCTGTCCTCGTATGGCTCACAAGTCCATGTAGATTGGCACGCCTCTGCCGCCTCTCGAGAAGTCCAAAGATACAGGCGAATTCGTACCACTTTGGAAGCAAGAAGTCAGTTGCTGCTCGTTAGTGGGCTATTTATCTGATGTCTTGTTGTCTAGGTGAGAGATGAAAAGGGCCGAAGAAGACTACACGGGGCTTTCACCGGGGGCTTCTCTGCCGGGTACTTCAACAGTGTTGGTTCAAAGGAAGGTTGGTCTACTCGTCTTGTCTACTTACCACTCAGTGTGCAAATTCGTATTCAGGATGGGCACCCTCGACGTTCGTTTCCTCGCGATCGGATCGTGCCAAGGCTCAGGCAGCGAGACCCGAGGACTTTATGGATGAAGAAGATCTCGCCGAGCTCCGTGCGGACCAAAAGCTCGTCAGCGAACATGATGAAATGGATATCCTCGGAGGTACCCAAGCTGAGAGAGCCCGTAAGACCGGCGTAGATGACGACCAGAAAGAGTGTGTCATTTCCTGACTTGTTCAGCTGTCCTGGCTCACCTGCGCCGTGTCAGCCCAATCACCCTCTCGCTCGAACAGGCCATGTTACCTGCGCCGAAGGATTCACTGGGAGGACGTATCCTCAAGAAGATGGGTTGGAGACCGGGTCAGGGTGTAGGTCCGAGAGTGACGTGGCGGCAACGCGAGATTCAGCATGGGCGTGACCCGGACAGAACTGGACCAGACGTGGATGAGGAGGCCAAGAAACATATCTACGCGCCGAAAGATACACCACTGATCGTCGTACCTCGCAAAGATGATTCGCATGGACTTGGATATAACAGGTCGTTGGGGCTCCATGCGAGCCTGGGGGTCCATGGACAGGAAACGCAGGGGGCTCAAGGACCACGGCTTGCAGGTATGTCCTGCGATCGACCTATGGAGTTGTGACTGCTTACATTGGTTCGCAAGGTGGTTTCGGATTGGGCGCGTTGAACGACGCGGACGAGGATGATTTGGATGTTTATGGTCACACCATAGGTCATGGAAGAAGTCGACACGCTTTCGATGTCAACGACATGCATGATGAGGAGCGCGTAGTTGTTGGGGGTCGTGGGGCTAAATCTAGCAGGGCGACCGTCCCAACAGTACCGGTAAGTTCCGCCTTTTGCTAGGGGGGCGGGTAGCATGTTCACGTATTCCAGACACAGTCGAATGGTCCAGGTGTGTTCCGCGATGGCAAACCTGTACTCCCTGGATTCAAACTTTCGGACAAACCGGTGGCCGAGGACATGTGGTGAGTCGTTTGCGGAGTCAAAGTCTCCCTCAACACAGGTCGATCTCTGCAGGTTCCCTCTTCCTGAAGTACCAAAGGGGTGGAAACCCAGTCCCAAGGATCTTTGGGAACGGGAGAGAGCGACGCTCGGTGAGAAGGAAAACATACCACGCTTCCCTGTACCGGGACAACCCCAAACGCATGCCCAATGGAAAACCGGGATATCTCCGGACCAGGTTTGTTTCCCATCGAACGACGTACAACGTTCGCCTATCTGATCCGCCTCTTAGCGGGGTGCTGTACTAGGGGAGACGCCCCTTCCATCCGCACCACGTTCTGTCTTTGAATACATGTCGAAGAAAGACCAAGAGCGAATCAAAAACATTACAGCGAGTCACTTCACCAGTCCCTCGACAGTCGATGCGACGGAACAAGAACCAAGACCATCACCAAGTACACTCCCATCCCAAGGACCCTATATCGCACACACAGATCCACATGTTGCGCAGGCTGCGTTGCAAGGATTTAAACCCTTCACCTCCAATCCCGACAAACAAGCCCGGTATACTGCTTATCTCCGTGCACACGCGGAACCTGGATCTGGGTCTTCTATACCTGTACGTCTGCCGACTCAGACGCCAGAGACGTATGCACTCGAGATGAGCGAGTTTGCCAAGGCTGCCGCCCTCTTCCGACCTGTCTCTGGAGCGATGGCGGGACGTTTTACAAGCGCTGCTGTGCTCGAATTGGGTCCCACGATCGTCGAAGGACTGCATACCCCCAATACAGCACAAACGTCCACGGAGACGGAACAGAAACCGATCGTGGAGGAGGAAAAGAAGGAGGAAGAACCAAAGGTGTACGCTGCCCGATTGGGTATGTACGGTCCGATGACGAGGGAAGTCAAACCATGGCAGCCTGCACGTCTCCTCTGCAAGCGGTTCGGCGTCAAGGATCCCGACCCGGAGGTACACTTTGATACGCCGGAGGCATCGACGTCTGCCGCTGCGGACGTGCCAACGGATGGCGCAGGTGGCGTTGAGACGGGCGGTGGTGTGGAAGTGCAGCCGAGTCCCGCTGTGCCCCATGGCAAGCGCGACTTGGCGAACATTGGGCTGGGAGAAGACGATGGACAAGGGGACGATATTCTCACTTACGAGCGGCCCCCCATGAGTATCTTCAAAGCCATTTTTGCTAGCGATGACGAGGAGAGCGAAGATGAGAAGGAGGACAAGTCGCCAGAGGACGATGTTGCTGAGGCTCCAGCGCCTTCACAGCCCTCGACCTCGTTACAAATGACGGAAAAACCAGCCGAGACTGCGGTTCCCCCTTCAACTACGACAGACGGGGCGAAAGCAAGGGTCGTGGTGGATGAAAAAGTGGATCTATCGACGTTCAAACCGACGTTCGTCCCTCGTGACTCACAATCACACTCTGGGAATGGAAAAGTGTCTGCTCCGAAGGAAAAGAAGAGCAAGAAATCCAAAATGGGTGCTCTCGTGTCGTTTGACGTGGACGAGGATGGCGGCGAGTCGCTCTCGATATTAGCTCGGCAGGAAACCAAGGAACGAGATCGTCCAAAAAAGAAGCGGAAGAAACACAGAGAGCATGTAGAGGAGGAAGTATGGGTAGAGAAGCCAGCACCGGATATCGTGAGGGATCTACCTGTTGAGAAACCCCAAGGTGATCGCGACGCTATGAAGGTGGATGATGTTGAGGGCGTCGTTGGACCACCACGGGGACGGAAACGCGCCGTGGATTTCATGTAATTTATGAAGCGTTGTAATGAAGTACTATCACTTACCTCCGAACCGGCACCAACCCACTTTTCGGCACTCCACTAAATATACAACATTTTTCCCGTTTTATTGTGCATGGCCTAGTTCTCGTACTATACCTATATCTACGAACTTGAACGAAGAAAAAATATGCAGTAGTTCTCTTGATCGTGAAGTTTGCCTTGTCACGCCAGCTGTCACTCGCCAGGCCAGATTTTGAATCCAGCACTGTGATGATCCGTGACAATTTGTGACAATCGTGACTGCCGAAAGGTGGGTAGGTGCCGGTTCGGGGGTAAGTGATAGTACAGTGTTTTAAATTCCTGTGTCGGATGTTATTGCATCGAGTTTTACCTACTTGGTAGTGAAAAATCCACCGATCACCCGTTGAGACATCGTGGCTTGTCAAGAACCCATTGTTGTACCTATGGTGATCCTGCACATTTCCGCTAGAAAAAAATTACCTTGGGTTTCCGACCCAGGGAAGATACCAGTCCATCGGAACCATCCGAGAGTGTCGTTGGATAGCTAGCAGGGACGGGAATGATTGTCACTCGTCCCAGGCTGATCCACGGCCCGAGGTGCAACGCCAGACAACTTTTTGAATTTGCCCTGCATCCACACTCTGTACATCTTTATTTGCCTCTTCCTATTCACGAGTAGCCTCCGATCTATCCCTAGTTGTTCGATGGTAAACAGGGGGTGGGGAGGGCAGGACGCAAGTGGGAGGAGGAGATTAGGGTGGATGGTGGCGGGTGGGGCAGCTGGAGTCGATTCATCGGGTGAACAAGTCGATTGGTCGGCAGACAGCTCCGAGAACGGTACAGGTGTGGTAGAGTTGTGGGAGTGTGAGGTGTAGGATGCGGGGCTCGAGATGCAAGTCCCGTTGTCTTCCTCTTGACCTTGAGACTCCGTTATTTCCTCTGTCGTTCGAACCGTCGTTGGCGACGACGACGCGTGACAACCGGTGAACATCAACGCCAATTCATCTTTCGGTGGCCAGGGTGGACGTTTGTATGCGGTAGAAAAAGGGCAGATACAAGTACCTACCTAACTCGAAAAAGTATACGCGCGTCTTGTCGCCACGGATATAAAAGTTGTCTTCGAGCATTCTTCCAGATTTGAACCGCAGCTGGGTGAGATCGTATCGTCCGTAGTCACGGACTAGGACGATACCGCCTGGTTTTAGCATCTGCCAAACGAATCAACTATGCACGTGATGACGGGGCTGGGGGATATGTACACGGTGGATGTTGGCTATTGCCTTGCCCCATTCATCGGGGTGTAGGGCGCTCAGGACGAAGACACAGAGAATGATGTCGATTGTTGCTGGTTCAACACCTGGTGGGAGTGTACTCTCGGAAGTGACATCCCATACCGCGGATTGAATCGAGCCGATCGGTGGATTATTATATAGAGGATTGTTCTGTAGTAAGTATACACGAAAGGTCACTCTATGCTATGCATTGTAAAAGGAAAGTGAATATACTTGCCTGCACTAGCTTGACTGCATGCGAGGAGTAATCGTATGCCCGGATCGCAAGCTGAGGGTTTTTGTTTGCGGAAAGCAGTGGGAACGCGGCATTTCCGGCACCTTGACTAAATTATTTAGAGGAGACGGGGCCGGACCACGCGGGTTGAGGCCTCACCACATCCGATTTCACAAATAGTGATCTCTCCTGCCTGATCGAGTTGGCGTGAATGGTACACGCAACAGCCGAGCAGGCCACGTACCTCGGGCTCCGCAGCAGCTAATAGTTCTGGAAATTCTAGATGCAACCTAAGTCAAAGTAAGGCGAGGCTGTTCGATCGTCATCATGGCAAGGTACCATTTCCTGTCCCGAAAAAAGTTGTCTGCATTTGTTTTATAGAAATTGTCCCTTGTCGTTCGTTTGTTACAATACAAGTTCGATGCAAAGGGACATGTTCTCACCAGTATTTGGCAGGTTTCGAATTGTATTTCTCTTTGTCTTCGTCAGGCACAGGGGAGAGCCGTTGTCTTCGGAGAGAGGAAGCAATGTTCTCGGCCTGGTCATCGGGAGGAGGGACGTGATCCCACGCATTTTGGGTCCAAACATCCGCGTCTTCTGTCAGAAATCTAATAGTCGGGCGGTGATTTGCGGGCACATAACGGAGCAGTGCTTGCTCACCTGGAACCAAAAGGAGGTTTCTCAGCGCCGATGTCGTGCACAGAGGAAGTTAATTTTGGGATTCTTGCCATGCCGATCAAGTACTGTGTCTCAGGCAACCCGGTGTGTGATAGATCGAACGTTACGATGGCTGTTCTCGGTCAAGCTGATCATGAGCTCACGACTCGCCGGCCCCACGTCCAAGTATGGCAGACGGTCCGGGGTCAGCACCGCCGACCGCTACCGAATCTCAGCCCACACAACGGCTGGTTTGCACAAGACAGCTGTTGTACGCAGCCATCAGATGGGCATTTTGAAGGTCTCTTTTTTATTGCAGTCTGAATGTTGAGAATGGAAGTTGTGTTCTTCGAACTTGTACATATCAAGTCGGTCGCTCGCCACGGCCGAGGTCCGGTGTGAATAATTCTTTGCATCGAGACGGCGGCGGGTACGGCGTCCTTGACTTGTCTACACGCACATCATTGCACTCCCTGGCCCAAGATCACCCCAAACCAGCGTCGACATCGTCCCCCCCGTCGCTCTCGCTGGTCACATCAACGCGGAGTCCGACTGCAAGGACCCCATATACAACACAGCTACCGCAGTGCCGTGATCCTTCTTCATTCCATCATGTCTGCTCTCCAATCCAACCCTAGACCGCCTCCACCTGGCGACGAGGATCTTCAGCATCTCTACGACGAAGTCTGGCGCATCTTTGGCGAAGAGTCTGCCTCACCTACAGAGCGCGCACCTCTCAGTGCTGCTTCCATTACTTCAAGAGAACATTATCCCAACGCTTTCCGCGCAGAACCAGATCCGGCTAGTCTCCCTGTATCTACCGCACGACATTCTCCTCCTCGCCCTCCTCGTACGTACCGCCCTTTTCTGCTTGCTCACGTACAGTCTCACAACCACGTATCAGCACAACCACCCCATGCCCCTGAAGTTCGCTCCAATGTCGAGTCAGCTGTTTCTCCTACTACCCAGAGGCGACTTAGGCCATTACCCCTCCCCCCTGGCGCTGTTCCCCCACAAGTCTCTAGTCCCACAGATCCCCATGTCACGGAAGTCCCTCAGGCTGTGCCCAGTATCTCTCGCCCAGGAACAGCGAATGTCGACAGGTACGCCAACTCTAAACCATTTTCTGTCATTCTCACACTTGCATCATTAGTCGTCGCCAGTTACCCCAAGCACCTGGCCCGCAATCCTCTGGCTTTACGGGTAGTCGGGGCTCGACTGGATCTGCAACCTCTCCAACTTCTCCTGGAAGACCAATCATGAATCCTCAATCGGACATTGGCCCCAATATCTACAAGCCAGTTCCAGCTGTCCCTACCCATTCTAATGGTAACAGTACAGGTGCCGACGACATCCGTGATCAGTTATCCCGCAAATCCTCCGCGCGACCTCCTGGTGCTCTGGCGCCGACGATTCCAGGTTATAAGGGCCATTATGATGAGAATTCACTCCTTGACATGTACACTACGGAGGATCATCTCAGAAGCCGTCCATCTCATCAACAACAACTGTCTGGACAATCAAGATACGCGGACGCGTATCCGCATGCCAATGCTCGTCTCCATCCGGACAACAACACGAATACGTCTTTAAATTCACGTGTTAAAGATTTTCAATCACCATCAACCGATTTTGTTAACCGTACGTCGTTGACCCGGATATCTGAGCCAGCAACGCTGACGCAGTTGGGCTCACAAGATGCGAACGTTGGCGTGGGTCGTGCTACCTCGACAGGATCAACAGTTTCGTCAGCTCAAACAACTTCACTCGGAC
>JBBPQN010001159.1:0-10198 GCA_038092575.1 Boletus subluridellus
AAAGTGTAACAAAAAGTGTAGTAAAAGTGTAGCAAAAAGTGTAGTAGAAGTGTAGCAAAAGTGTAACAAAAAGTGTAGTAAAAGTGTAGCAAAAGTGTAACAAAAAGTGTAGTAAAAGTGTAGCAAAAAGTGTAGTAGAAGTGTAGCAAAAGTGTAACAAAAAGTGTAGTAAAAGTGTAGCAAAAAGTGTAGCAAAAAGTGTAGTAAAAGTGTAGCAAAAAGTGTAGCAAAAAGTGTAGTAAAAGTGTAGTGTGTTAAGTTTGGGTAAACTCCGACAGGGGAGAATGAACTCTGGAACTCCGGAGTTGTCTAGCGAATGGGACTTGGCTTCACTGTATGTGGTGCGCCCTTGTTAGGAGTCCTGTTGTCCTGGAATTTACTGAGGGTTGAAGATAGACTTAAGACGTACTAGACGTCAAGTTGAGTGGAGGGTACAGAGAAGAGTCTTTGAGACTCAAGCAGAGAGAAGGAGTTAAACTATGTTGATATTCGAACTAAGGAAATACAGGAGTAGTATGGAGAGTTTATATATGTTGGAGGTGCATAGGATTAGTAACGGAGGTGGAGTTGGTTTGTAAGTAAAGAGTCAGAGGTAAGACAAAGCTGGAGCTGTGTTCCTAAGCGGAACACAGGTTTGGAGGAGAACATGCAGTGGGACTAGTATTTACGGAGATCAGAGAATGGAACATAACTAATATCGTAAGTTGTATGGACAGAGTCCAAAGGTCAGGGGTCGTGTCTATAGTGAGAACATGCTGGAGTTCGTATGTACAGAAACAGAGTTGGTCCAGAGGACCGGGGTTGGACTTACTGAATTTCTGGGATATGACAGTATCCCCCTCTTAGGCCTGAACCCCTGAAGGCCTAGGTGAGGAACAATGCAGAGTGGAAATTTGGAGTCCGAAATTGTGGATGCTGCTCGGAGATGTATAAAATCTGATGCTGTGTGTCCGTCCTTCTTCATTCTAAACCATCATGTCCGCCAACAAAGACCTCAAGAATTGGTCCGACGTGTGTCTGGCGGAGTGCGCCAATGACGACAACGACATCTGCACCACGAAGTATGTGGAATGGCAGCAACGTGTGAAGGAACGAAAAGCAGAGGAGGAGCAGAAGAAGGTGGAGGAGGTGTGGAAGAAGGTGGAGGCAGAGGCAGCTGTGAGGCGCAAGGCAGCGGAGGAGGAGGCAGCGCACAAGGCAGCAGAGGCGGTGAGGAAGCAGAGGGTGGAACAGGATTCAGCGCAGCAGGCTGTGGAGCACAGGAAGGCTGAGGAGGAGGCCAGGAAGTGGGTAAGTGATCGTCTACTCACATCCAGTGCCTGCTAACAATTGTAGGCTGAGCAAGTCTGGGCAGAGCAGAGCTCCGTCAAGGGCAAGGGGAGGGCAGTGGAGCTGCCAGAGTGCAAGCAGTGCGTGGGTTCGAGTGCGAGCTCAGACCTGGCAAGTTGACTTCATGCACGGTGTGCATCGAGGCAAAGGGGAAGTGCATGAGGCTGGGTGTGGAGAAGCTGGAGCAAAGGAGAAAGAGGGTGGAGGTGGAGTCACCACAGGGGAAGAGGAAGAGGGCTCAGATGGAGCTGGAGCAGGGTGGGTCAAAGGGAGCGGGGGCTTCAACAAGCGCGGAGGTCTTGGTCATGCCATCGGAGCTCACTACAGAGCTCTGTGGCTTGATCCAGGGCCTCTGCAGGTGGCTGGATCACCAGAACTGCCTGCTGGGAAGGCTCGTGGAGCTCAAGGCGGAGGAGGTGTACGGGGTGGAGATGGATGTGGAGGAGTCAGAGTCGGAGGGGCTGGAGGTGTCAGAGGTGGTGGAGGTGGTGGCTGACACAGAGGCGGAGTGCAGTGTGGTGGCACAATGTGAGGTGGAAGCGGTGGCAGAGGATGGGGAGGAAGATGAGGAGGATGATGCGGAGGGAGAGAGCGAGTCAGAGGTGTAGAGTACGCGCACGCCCGCTCCTTCCTGTAGTTAATTTTGCTGTAATCATGATTTTGTTTGCAGTCATGTGGAGTGAGGTCCAGGTTTGTCAGATATCGGAGATGATAGTTGTGCACAAGCTCGGAGGCGTGACTGAGTTCAGTGGCGAGTAGCCAGGAGGTCTCGTCGCCAGTACCTTCATATCTGGACCATCGTACCAAATACAGGAGTTTACAATTCCGGCATCAACGGTCTATCTTGGAGTCGAGGATCTCCGCAATCTCAAACTCCGGTTCACCATCTACTTTGACCGGAGGTGGCAGAGGTTGGGTATGGTTCAGAATGGTATTTGGAACGGAAGGTTCTAACTATGAAATGTGGAAGACCGGGTGAACAGACTTCATGGAATCTGGGAGTCGGAGGGTGAAGGAAAGGCTGCCAGCCAGAGTGATGATGGTGTATGGCCCTAAATTCTTCTTGGAGAGTTTCTTAGAAGGCCTAGTAGAGCAGAAGTACTTTGCTTTGACGAAAACCTGGTCACCGACTTTGAAGTCTGGTGCCAGAGTTCATCTAGCATCCACGGGTCCTTGGTATTGCTTCTGGGCTTCGGCCATTTCCTCACAGAGGAATTGGTGGAGGGAGTCGAGGTCGACAGAGTATTCTCGTGCCTTCGCAGAGGTGAGATCACGCTCGGGGTGGACAGTGATGTTGGGGTGGTAGCCTTTATTGGCAAAGAACGGTGAAACTCTGGTAGTAGCACTCAGAGTGTTGTTGTACGTGAACTCTGCTAGCGGCAGAAGTTTGGACCAGTTGTCTTGCTGGTAATTACAATAGACTTGGAGGTACTGCTTGAGAGTCTGGTTCATGCATTCTGTCTGACCATCTCCTTTGGAGTGGTAACTGGAGGTGAAGTGGAGATGGATATTGAGTGTTATGACTGACGTAACAATGGAACACCAATGTATAGTTGGAGCTCGTCGAGTCTGCTCTGGCCTGAGTCAGATGAAGATCAACATCCTTATGTTGATCAACCGAAGATCACCCTCATGAGAGAGACAATGGTGAAGCAAAGAATGAAGCGAGAGAGCTGGTGAGTGAAGTGAGCCAGTGGTGAACTCCAAGATACATGGTAGATTGTGTAGATTCAAGTTAAAGAAGCAATACAGGTGGAGTGTGAATATATATACTGCCTGGAGTTGGTTTAGGGCAGGTGAGTTGGAGTCTGAATGTAACGTGAGGGGAGGCACTATCATGTGTATGAGGTAAGAAATGCGTCGCATATAAGAAGCACATGACAGAAGGGGGCAGTGTCCTCGGGAGGAAATGGAACATAAATAGGATCAATGCAGAACAGGTCAAGCCGGGTCAGGAGAAATAGGATCAGAAAGGGGTGGTGTCGGGAGGGAACAGATCAAGGAGGCTGTCCTCGAAGGCAGTGTTGAAGGCAGTGTCCAACACCACATACTCTTGCAGGGAAGCGATGATGTTGTCCCAGAGAGACGACCCAGGGTAGTCCAGAGGAATGGTAGGGGAAAAAGATGGGGGGGTACCACCAACCGTAACATTACCCTCCGCATACATCTGAAGTTCCATCTCAGACAGTTCTTCAGTCACAGTCTCCTTCATTCTCCTTGTAATTGGTGAGGTCCCAATCAATGGCTGAGAGGTCATGGAGGGGGCATTGCTCTGCAAGGTGTCCAAGCTCATCGCAGTAATTGCAATGTTGGCGAGGGCAGTCAGCCTGCTTGTGTCCTGGGGCAAGGACGTGGCAGAAGGGGCATTTGTAGCGAGGACAGTAGGGGCAGTAATGTCCGAAGGAGCTACAGTGGTAGCAGCGAGTAGGGACCATGGGTGGGTTACGCATGGTGGAGGAGGAAGTGCTAGGAAGGGGACCCAGCTGGGGTGGGTGACGATGCTGGTCGGCTGTAGCTGCTCGACTGGGATCAAGTTGAGTGGGGGTCGAACTTCCCCCAGATCCGTCGAGAAGGTTGCTGGGACCAACCTCAATAGCTGCTGATATGTCTCCCAAAGTGGCAGGAAGGTTATTGGCCATCTGGAAAGGCAGTCCAGTAGAGACAAGGACTCTATGGCGACACCTTCTGAGGGGACAAGGGGACCTAGGGTCTGCGGGAGGGGTAATGGGTATGGGGGTGGCAGGGTGAGTGGGGACAATGGTGGACTCAGAGGAGGGGTTGTCATTGCTGGGGTCAATGAGGGTTCTGATGTCAACTTGGCTTCTAAGCTCAAGATGAGGTTGTTGAGTGCTCTGGCTTCCTCTGTTATTGCAGGGAGAGGAGGATGTGGAGGAGTGAGCTGCTCCGTCAAAGATGTCAGCGTCGGGAGGAAGGGGGTCGTTGTTAAAGTATGCTTGTCTCTCTTCCTCCGGAAGGGAAAAGATGACAGGGTGAAGGAATGACGAGACGGTGGCGATGGGGAGTATGGAGATGCAGTAGTGGAGGCGCTCGATGTGAAGTGTGTCGAGCGTGGTGTTCCTGATCTCGAGTATGGCTTGCTCGATGGAGGCCAGTGGCGAGACATTGGATGTCTGTCCAGCATAGGAGTGTTCGGCGCCAACATGGGAACTTGTTGTGTCCCAGGCAGCCCAGGGGAGAAGGGATTGAATGGTGGTATAGTGCCTGTAGAGGCAGAGGAGGTGGATAAGGGTGTCATTGCACGAGAAGAGCAGTAGTCTCTCAAGAGTGACCGATGCTTCTCGATTCTCGAGGAGGGCGACATAGATGAGGTGGCATGCAGAGGCGGGGAGATGATGGATGTGAGTGGGGAGGGGGATAGAAGGGAGGAAAGGAAATGACATGGGAGTTCTAAAGAAAGAGGGATTCAGAGTCCACTCTTCTTTTTATACTCTTTTAGGATGGTCTTGGCGTTTCCTAGATTGCGAGCGGGTTCCCACGTTCATTCAGCAGCAGAGTATCCCTTCCAGTGCACAAGGTACAGCCTTTTGTCCGAGTTTCCCTGATGGTTAATAATAGCCTTGACTTTGTATTCTTCCTCTCCTCCGAGGAGATCTGGTGGGGGTCGGGTGAAGTTGGGACCGTGTTCTGGGGTTTCCCGATAGGAAGACAGGAGGGAGGTGTGGAAGACATTATGGATCTTCCATTGTGAAGGGAGTTCCAGTTGATAGGCTACTGGTGTGACAACTTTGGACACCCGAAAGGGTCCGGTTCATCGGGGGGAGAGTTTCTTCAAGAGGGTCTGGAGATGAAGGTTCTTAGTCTCGAGCCACACTTGGTCTCCTACTTTCCATGGTTTGAAGGAGGACTTCCGTCACTCTTTCATATGTTGTTGGGCTAGCTCATGAGCGGCTTCCACTTCTTTACGAGCCTGGGAAATGGAATCAAGTCTGGATTCAAGGGCGGGTAGGAAGGTCTTTCCTAGGGGTGGATAGGCTCATGGTTCGTATCCCATCAATAACGAGAAGGGGGTTTGCTGGTTACAGAATGGGTGGCTGAGTTGTGAGTGTATTCAGCCATGGGGAGCATTTCTAGCCATGCTTGTGGAGAGTTGGTGCAAAAGATGTGGAGGAATGTCTCTAATTCCTGATTGTACCATTCAGTTTCCCTGTCAGTCTGGGGATGGTACATGGTGGAGAGTGAAACATTGTATTCCAGGAGGTGAGCAAGCTCCCGAGTGAAGGCAGATGTGAATTGAGGCCTGTGATTGGAGATCAGTTTGTTGTGGAGTCCAAAGCGGCAGAACACTTTGGAGAAAAACAACTGGGCAATACCAGTGGTGTCGATGGTTTTGGCACAAGGAGTAACAAATACCCCCTTACTAAGCCCATGGTCGACCACGACCATGATAGAGTCGAACCCGTTGACCAGGGGAAGATCGGTGATCAAGTCCACTGAGATGTGGGAAAAGGGGCGAGATGTCACCACAGGGAGGGGAACGAGGGGAGGGACAGTGGGGTGGGTGAGCACCTTGCTCAACTGACAGACTGCGCAACCAGCAATGAACCTCTGAACATAGGAGGAGAGCCCAGGCCACCAGTAATCCCGGGAGAGGAGTGCAGTAGTGCAGAGATGGCCACTGTGACCCCCAGAAGGGGAAGAGTGGGCAGTGACCACCAGGTTGTGCTGGGCAGGTTCTGGGACGTACAGGCACTCTTTGTAATAGAGACAGCCGTCAGAGAAGGTCCAGTCCAATGGGTGAGACCGTTTGAAAAGCAGTTCCTCTGTTTCCATCTTGTGGAGCACGTCTAGGACCAAGGGGTCTGTGGAGGACAAGTCTCGAATCTTGTCTGCAAGGGCCATGTCAATGGCCTGGACGAACGCATTTGAGGGGAGCATTTGGACATCCTCATTGTCCTCAGAAGTGTCCACTTCATGTTGTTGGGAGAGTGCATCGGCAGGGGCCATCTTACTTCCTGGTAAGGCCATGTAATCCAGGTCAAAGTCCTGGAGGAACAAGAGCCATCTTGCCTGTCATCTGGACAGTTTTCGGGGTTCTTTGAAGTAGGTAAGGTTCTTGTGGTCAGTGAGAACTTTTATAGGGTGTGGGGATCCTAGGAGATACTGTCTCCAGTCCTTGAGTCCATGAATGACAGTGAGGAGTTCTCAGTCAAAGATGTCATAGTTTCTCTCAGTGGGAGGGAAGGTCTGGGAGAGGTAGCCGCATGGGCGTAACTCTCCATTAGTGTCTTCCTGCATGAGGACTGCTCCAGAAGCAGTCAGCGAGGCGTCAGTCATCAGGGTGAACGGTTTCAAGGTGTCTGGGAAGGCCAGCATGGGCCTCACGGTGAAGGCTTTCTGCAGGCTGAGGAAGGACTTCTCTTGGGACGAAGTCCAGTTCCAGGGGGTGCCTTTCTTGGTTAAGTCAAGGAGAGGGCGTGCGATGTCCGAGAAAGAAGGAATGAATTTCCGGTAGAAATTGCAGAATCCCAGGAAAGAATGTATTTCTCGGGTATTGCTGGGTCTGGGCCACTCCTCGATTGCCCATAACTTGGTGGGGTCCATCTTGACTCTGTCCTTATTAAGGACAAGTCCTAGGTAGTCCACCTCTGATGCTGCAAAGGTACATTTCTCCAGTTTCAGGAACATTTCATGTTCTTTGAATCTCTGGAGTACTTTCTTCGTCCAATCCTCATGGAGAGTAGGGTCGGAGGAATGGATAAGGAGGTCATCCATGTAGGTGATTAACCACCCTTTGGCGATGTAATCCCCAAACAGGTCATCCATAAAGGCCTGGAAGGTGGCTGGGGAGTTACACATCCTGAAGAACATGACCGTGGGTTCGTAGAGACCATAGGGAGTGATGAAGGCTGCTTTCCACCTATCCTCAGGTTTGATGAGGATATTGTTGTATCCCCATCGTACATCAAACTTTGTGAAGATGGAAGATCCTCGTACTCGATCTACCAGATTGGTGATGAGTGGGAGGGGATACATGTTCTTGATGGTGTGTGTATTCAGGTATCTGTAGTCCTGGCAAGGTCGTAGCTTTCTGTCTTTCTTTTGAACAAAAAAGAATGGGGAGGCCTGGGGAGATTTCGATGGCGTAATCTTCCCTGATGCTAGGTGTTCATTGATGAACTCCTTGCACGCGAGTTGCTCTGGGGGGGATAATGGATACATCTTTGCTCATTGGGGTATGAAAGTGTCTCATAAATCAATGGCGTGGTCATATGGTCTGGATGGTGGTAGTTTGATGGAGTCCTTCTTCTCAAAGACATTGTTGAAGTCTTTGTGTTATGGTTTGACCCGCAACAATGGTACTCCAACCTGAGACGCTGCTCTTCAAGAGTCCTTGAAGACGACGATCAAGTCGAGGTCGATGTCGAGGACGACAACGATGAAAGAGAGAGCGAGGAAGCGAGTATACGATGACCTCCTTGGTCAAAGGAACCGAATAGTCTACCAAGAGCTTCTTGTTGAGCAGAGAACCCAGGGTATGAATGAGTAGATTCAGGTTAGAGATAAGTACAAGTGCAGCTCAAACTTATATACTAGTACAGTGGTTTAGGGCCGGTCTAACCTGATATAGTAATAGAAATCTAGGGCAGGAGAAACCGTGTCCAAGACACGTCGCGTCGCATGTCACATGAAGAAGGGAGAAACTGGAACGGGTATAATAGGATCAATGATCGGGTGATCAAGGATTGACGTGGCAATGCTCGGGTGAGATAGGATCACGAGGCAGTGTGTTGGAAGATCTAGGATCAGTGAGGCGATGAGCCACAGCCCAACCGTGAGGAGTCAGATCAGGGGATGATCCAGGGAAACTCCAGGGAGGATCCAGTCCTTGTGTAGCACGGAAACGCTACGTCCGGGAGAATGTCCAGTCGCTAGGTGAGAACCCTTGGAGTCCTTGTGATGAAGGGGAACTCATCGTCCATGGGTGAATGTCCAGTCAAGAGTAAGAGCCCATCTGAGGCGTAAGGCCGGGGATTGTCCGTTAGAGGGGAAATGTAGCTGCGAGTCTTGATTGACAAATACGATCTGGTAATACAATGGAGTAGTCCATGATAATGGGGAAAGGGCGTGGTGCCGCCAGGGCACGTGGTCGTGGGAAGGTCACGGGTGACATAAGTCACAAAACTGTAACACTTTGTACGGGGTAGGGAGTTCCACCTTGGCAACTCCCTCCTTCTGTGCAAGGGTGGTGGATAATGTTGTTTTCCTTACGAGGAAATCTGGGACCTTGGAATTGTGTTGCATACACAGTACATGAGCTCTATGCATTGGTTGATAGAAAGACATTTTCAAGTCTTTCTCTGTTCTCGTATCTTCATTGATGTCCAGGTACTTCAATAAGTACCATTGGGAGAGAGCTCTGGGGTGGTTGAAATGTCGTTCTTTGTACCATCCGGGGTCTATGGTTACTTGTCCTGTTGTCCAGTCGATGGTCGGGTTTACTGCCCATAGCCAGGGCAGTCCTAGTATCAAGTCATCCTTTCCACAGTTTAGGATGAAGAAATTCCACTCTTCTAGTACTCCGTCCATGTTGAGTATGGCAGCAATCTTGTGGGTGATGTCTCTGGCTTGGTTTAACGATCCATCTACATTCCAAGCTTTGATCGGGTGGGGAAGGGGAATCAAGGGGATCTTGTGTTTCTCGACCATGTGTCGGGAGAGGAAACATCCGGTTGCTCCACTGTCAATTAATGCATTTAGGCCAACGATTTTTGTTGTGTGTTTATTCTGGATTGAGATGGGGATGCGAATAGAATTACTCTTTGATCCAGAAATAAATACAGGCGCAATCATGACGGAAGGAGATGATGTTGGTCCATCCCTTCCTCCTAAAAATGTGAAGTGGGCATAGTTTGAACCGGAGTTTCCCCTAGTTCAATAGCGTTAATATCTTCTTCTCCCCATACCTCTTCGGTTTCTGGGAGAAGTTTCCCTTTCTCATCTCTGTTCTTCTCAAAGGTGGCTTTGAGGGCTTGAAGGATCCTGTCCTTGTCTGAGCGAGTCTCCAGACTCTTGATATAAGACTCCAATGGGTCTTTCTTTGGCAGGGTACTTGTTACTGTACGGGTTCAGACTCCTGTCCTAGGAGGTTGTGGATGCTTTCGAGAGGAGCATCCTTTCTTCTTGCAAATGAAGCATAATCCATCCCTGTAGCAACAAGCTCTTTCTTCTGGTGAGAGCATGAGGTGATCCACGTCCATAGCATTTGGGTCGTGGTGATGCTGATGCCCTGTCCTTCTAGGTGGTGGGGGTTGAGGGATTCGTTCCATGTCCCTGATCCATGCCAGGCCACTTTCTATCTCTGCTGCCTTGTTGTAAACATCCTCTATCTTCTCAGCGGTTTTAAGGATGTTTGAGAGCAATAGTTGTTTGGTGACTTCTCTGTCGAGCCCTCAAAGGAACCATTCTTGTAAGGCTGCCTTTTCTTTGATTCCTGCTTGGGTAGCAAGGACCACAAACTCTGCGAGGTACTTGTTGAAGCTGTCTTTGTAGTCTTGTCTTAAGGAAGCAAGCTCTACTCGTGCATGTGATGTGGCATCATAAGGGGAGAATATAGTGGCGAAGGCCTTCTTTATGTGGGCGTAATCTGTTGGAAATATGGTTTATTTCTTAATATTTCACTTCACCATATTATCCTTTCATTACGATACTCATATTCTTTGGTTGCACATGATCATTTGACATGTGACACAGGCTAGACTCATACGTCATACGCCTAGACCTATGACGTCATACCTATGACTTCATACCCTCAACCCGGGTCTAGATGGCAGTATTCTTACTACATCATTACTAATATCCTTGGCAGTCTTCTGACTACAACGGATATGGTAAACCCTTGACCCAGGGT
>JBBPQN010001160.1:0-10193 GCA_038092575.1 Boletus subluridellus
CCATCGCATACCACTACCCATCCTGCGATGCTCATATTTCTGCCTCTGGAAACGAGATATACCGTCTCAACCTCGAACAAGGACGGTTCATGAGCCCGCTCGTGCTCGACGCTCAAGCGCAAGCGGACGACCCCATCCTCGGCGTCAACTGCATCGACGTCAATCCGGCGCATCGACTGTTGGCGTTTGGGATCGACGGACGTGCGAGCGTGCAATTTTGGGACCCTCGTTCGCGGTCTGTCGTTGGTGTTCTCGATTTACCCAAGGGTCGTATCGCCCGCAGTACGGGACGAGCTAGGGTGATGCTTCCGGGCGTCGACGACGAATCGTCGTCGGATTCGTTGGCGGTGACGGCTATTGCATCGAGGTCTGATGGACTCTCGTATGCAATCGGTACGTCTACGGGGCACACGCTCTTGTATGATATACGTTCGCCCCGGCCGTTCGCGTTCAAAGACCAAGGATATGGTTTACCACTGAAAAACGTCGCTTGGCTTGAAGGTGGTAGCCGCATGGCGGGCGACGGGATGGTCCTCAGTGCGGATAAAAAGGTCGTCAAAATTTGGGGCCGGAATACGGTATGGAGGGTACTCTTCGTACGGTGTTTTATGCTCATGCACCCTTGCAGCCATCGTCGAATTTCGTATCCATCACTCCGGCCACTGACCTCAATGACATTCACCACATACCAGGGAGCGGTCTGCTTCTCACTGCCAACGAAGGCATTAAAATGGCATCGTATTATATCCCACAGCTCGGTCCAGCACCCCGTTGGGCAAGCTTCCTTGAAAACATCACGGAGGAGATGGAGGACCAAAGTGTGCGAAACGTTTACGAAGACTACAAATTCATCGAGAGGAACGAGTTACGGACGTATGTTCTCCCCCCAATGTCATTCATGTATGTCGCGTTGATTCTTTACCCTGGTACGCAGTCTCGGGCTGGATCACCTCATCGGCACGCCTGCACTCAAGCCATACATGCACGGCTACTTTGTGTCTCTCAAGCTTTACGACACTGCGCGCGTTATCGCCAATCCTTTTGCATATGCAGAGTACCGAGAGAAACTTGTCAAGGAACGTCTCGAAAAATTGGCGGATAGCCGTATACGTACGCGCAAGGACAGCGCTGCGACGTCTGTCAAAGTCAACAAGGCCCTGGCAGAGAGGATCGAACGAAACGCAGAGCGGGAGCGAAGGAGAGAAGAGAAGAAAAAGGCGAGAAAGGCCAAGAAAGCTACGGAAGAGGACGGAGCAGACGGAGCAGACGAGGCCATGCCTGTGGACGAAGAGGAGGTGCCCGGTGAAGAGCAGCCCACGCTTCTTAACGATCCTCGGTTCAAAGCACTCTTTGAAAATCCCGACTTTTTGGTGGACGAGACGACCAGGGAGTTCGCTCTCCTCAATCCCTCTTCCGTTGCATCGAAGAATGCAAATTCATCCCGGGGGAAGACGGCTGTGGAGGAGGAGGAGGACGAGAGTGATAAAATGTCATCCGACGGCTTGGGCAGTAGCGGTGATGAGAGCAGTGAGGATGGCAGCGACAGTGATGACAGCTCCGATGCCGGCGGTGGGTAATTTGGGAACCCTTTCATTTCCGGGTACTGACGCCATCCAACTGCAGAGCTGAATCAACACGATCCCCGATCCAGACCAGGGCAGAAAAACGCGCGTCTTCAGCAAGTCTACTCACGGACACGCGACGCCAATCGACATTCGTCGAGTAAAGTCCATTTTGTGCCTCTGATGGCTCAAACGACTGCGGCAGCCGGCAAGACGAACGACAAGGACGCTTCGTTCGGACGACGTCTTGCTTCTCGGCAGTCGTCAAAGTCGTCTGTCAAATCGCCTTCGACCGTGCGGGTTAGCACGGATGGCGGGATGGAGATCAGTTTTATTCCCTCTGGGACAGGTGATGACGGCACAACAACGCATGCGCGAAAGAAGGACGTCCGGAAGGGTGTGGAAGTATTTGGGGCGGGTATGGAGCGGGGTATGGAAGAGCCAAAAGGGGATATGAACGAAAGCGAGCGAAGTGGTCGAAAGCAACGTCGAAAGGGGATGCGGAGCGGGAGTAGAAACGTTTTCCGTAGCTTGAGCTCGTAGTTTGCGACCCCCAATTCCTTCTTTCGTCTCCTACCGTTATGCACATGTGATGGCAGATCATCGTAAGTCGTTTGCAACAACCGTCCTCGACCGGGCTCTGGCCTCAAAGACGTTACCTTGGTAGCGACACAATCTCAATATGCTGCCGCTGCTCGCGTCCCACTCATAAAGTCCCCTGCTGTGAGGGTACCTCCCCCAGTGCGCCGGCACTCCCATTCCCACCCCTCGAACCTCACGCACTTCTCTTCTAGGTCGAACTCCCCCCAGACATCCACCCCCTTCCCGACAGCGTGACACCATATGTAAGTCCCTCGCAGGCGTCCTCGCCGACTCGAAAAGTTCCAACACCGATTCCATTCTCACTTTTTGGTTTGGCCAGTTCGCTTATCCATTCGTACTCGAACCACACGTCCTCACCCTCGAATCATCACGACAAAGCACGCTCGCCACCTACGCAGCACGACGCGAGGGACTGCTTCGGTCTCGCGAGGACGAAAAAGAACAGCGACGACGGGAAGCGCTCAGGAGGGTCGCTCCCGGGTTTGACGGCGGCGGAACCCCGCTCGAGCCCGTGCGTCAAGCAGGGTCCGCCGGGAAACAATCGTTGGGCCAGGTTTCGGAGAGCAGAGGGGCGAGGAGTGGTGATGTCATGGACGATCTCGTGGACGAACTCGAGAGGATGGTCACTACTGCTACTACTACTCGCTAGGAACAGCGGGGGATTGGGTTTTTCGTTGGATTGTAGGCTTATCGCTGTTGTATAAGTACTGACTGACGACTCGGCTCCGACATTCTCTAATCTTATTCTCGTTCGGAAAAACACTACACCAACATTATTCAGATTCTCTCGTATCACAAAGTACCATCTCGTCTGGATCGAGCAAATGTATATACATCAACTGTTTGATGTACCCCATGGGTCTTCTCCTGCTGACCCTCTGGATATGGACGGCCATCCCGGTCGCAGCGAGTGACCACCAAGATCAGCGTCGTGTGTTTGGTGTGAGACCTGCGGGGGTCTTTGAGTCGACGAGTAGGTTCCCGACAGGGAGAAACCCGAGCTTGGTCCAGCAGATGCAAACGTGGTCGGGGGTGGTGAGAACGAGCCTTGGCTGCTCATCGAAAAGAGCCCGCCCGAAGGAAACCCACCCGAGGTGATGGGCGATGAAAGTGACACCCGCAAATTGCGGGTGGGTTCAAAAGGGGGAGCTTTGCTGGATAGCGTCGATGAACCTACGGAACTCGTTGAGCGAGACAGTGACGATGATGTGGAGTGGGAGAGGATCGCGTTGGTGGAGTGTGGCAACGCCGGCGTTGCCGAGTGGATAAACGCTGAAGGCATTGATGCGGAAGACGAGTGCATGAGCCCTGGGGGATGAGCTAGGCCAGGAGGATGTGACAGTCCTGAAGCACTGAGGTCGTTGCTCAATCGGTAGGTGGATTGTGACCGGGGCTGGTAGCGAGGAAAGTGTGGAGGCGAAATTGGTGGTTGACCGGCTCTCTGTGCGAGTGGACGTCCGATCGTACCAGGATGTGACTGGCGTCGCCGCTGTGTTTCTGTCCTCGAAGGATCTCCGTATAAGCTATCCCATACGTCATCATTCTGAAAACCGCCCCGTTCTGCGACTTCGATTTCCCGCTGGATCTCCGCGAACTGGGCCTCGAGATCCGGGATCACAGAGTTCTCTAGCCTCTCCTTCTTCACCGTCAATCGCTCTAATCTCTGGTTCAACGTCGCACACTCTCCCTTCATGCTTTCCTTCCTTTTCCTTCCCTCTTCTTCTTGTTTCTCTCGTTCCGCCCTGACCGTGTCAGCCTCACTCTTCACCGTTCTCAGAACGTCTTCGGCTTCCGACTGCTTTCCCCTCACTCCTGGTAATTCTTGTTCGTCGGCTGCTGTCAGCTGCTCGACCTCTTCCCGACTTTCGTTTGCGCGTCGCACGGCATCTTCAAGGGCGCGGACACGTTGGCGCGCTTTACTTTCTGCAATGCCGGCTTTTTCCGACGCGCGTTTCAGTACATCAATCTCAGCGCGCAAGCCGGTCGTGGTTTTATTCGCGTCGCGTCTCGAGGATTTGAGAGCCGCTTGTAGCGTAGCCTGCTCAGAGTGCAGGGCATTTAGTTGTTGCGAGAGCGTTCGTAGCCTTTCTTCCAGAGAAGGCGTCTGGGAAGTCGATGGGGCAGACGGAGAACATTCGTTGACGTTGCTCGTCGAAGTAGACAGAGACTCTGGCGTGGGGATAGCATGATGATCATCGCTTCGCTCGTTATCCAAGGTCGTGCTCTCAGCGTCTACATCGCACGCTGAGCGCATACCACGCCGAACACACGTGGTATACTCACCTTCGGTGGTGACCTGCTTTCGCATCGTCCCTCCGCTGACGAGTGCCAGGTCAATGTCATACTGTCTCCCAGGATGTAATCCGTAGATGACGATGATGGCTTCGTCAGCGTGATCGTTCATGCGAAGGATGACGCGTTGCCAGTTTGAGCCGTTCACGTCGACGGAGAGCCCGTGAGACATCGCATCCGCGATAATTCCGCGTGGGTCCAGGATGGGATCATTGTTTGTGTCGTTCGAGGTATCGCCGGTAAGCTCCGGCTCCGGCTCGTCATCTGTGGTATGTCGAACATCGAGGGATGAAGAGAGGATGAATGTAGCGGAAACGGATGTTATTTCTCGTACTGCAAGCGTGAGGTGAGGTGTCCATGGGCGTATGGTATGCCACTCGGAGGGGCTAGATGTAGATGGATCCGGAGCAACAGCATTTGGCGCATCACCCATGTCAAGTATGTGGTAGATTGTATTGTCCAAAGATGACTTTCGGACGCGGAGTGTCTTATGTTTTGAGCGGAGGGGAGAACCTAGACAATATGTCGAGTATCGGTTACGTGACCGGCGCGTTCTCTCGCGCTGAGCGTAAGTTGGGATTCTGGTGGTCGGCGTTGTGGCAACTCGTAAGCCGGTGGTAATTGCTCCCAATCCGGCGTTGTTTGGATCTAAAGCCTTCAGTAAACATCTAAGTAAGGAAATCCTGGCTTGGCAACAATATCACTACGCCGCCGTCACGTGAGACGTCGACGAGGAAGACGTCATGTTCTCGTCGCGCTGATAGTCTAGTCATGCAAGTTTCCCACTCTACATTACAAGCTGCCTTTCCACTCTACGTTTTCATTTTCAGCATAAACTAGCAGCCGGACGTCGATCTAATCCACTCAAACAACCCGGGATTGCACCTGGTAGCCAACACGTATATACACAGTGTAGAAATCTTTTGGAAAAAAAAACGAAGAGGAGTTTTATTCAATACTAGTACATATCCCCAAGTCAATTGAAGATTCAGACAGCAGGTTAATAAAATAGGATGACACGAACATGTCCCTGTGCACACAATTCAGCTTGAGTCGACTCGGAATTGCAATGCACTGAGCTAATACTACGTACGTCGATACATCACCCCCACAAGAAATGTTTCGAAAAGATGGTTTTCCTTGATGTCTAATCTCTAGGCTGGGGTACGGGGAAGCTGGGCACGAGAGTTCCGAACCAAGCGCAGGAAGTTCTCCTTGAAAAAATGTCCTTGCGCTTCTGCGAGGTCGAATGGTGTCTGTCCATCCATATTTCGTGCGGTGGGGTCGGAACCGTGGTTGAGCAGAATCTCGATGAGCTCCCACGACTCCTTTTCAACATCGTGATGCCTATCAAATGTGAAGTTGCACATTAGGGCGAGGTGCAAGGGGGTGTCCCCATGCGGCGCAGTGATCTTTACACTGGCCCCTTCACGAATCAAGAAGCGGGTCAGCTGTACCGCGTGGTGTGTGTACCAAGGCCATTCTGGTGTGACTGCGACGAGGAGAACATCGGCAGGGGGTGGCACGTTGGTTTGCGAAAGCAAATACTTGACAACAGAAATGTGACCATGTCTTGTCGCAACATGTATGGGTGTTTCGCCAGACGAATTTCTCAATAAAGGATCCCAGCCTAGGCCAACAAGAATCCGAGCACACTCCAAGTAATCTTCTTCGTCAGAGCCAAAGTACTTGGAGTCGAGGGCGCGATGCATTAACTCTTTATCATCCTCGACTGAAACGCTGCATACATCTGCACCCCTGCCGAGGAGAAAACAAATGGTCGCCGGTGCCGAGATGCGTAAGATATCGTGGGGTAGTGGTACACCTTGCGAAGAGAGATATTTCAAGATGGTAACGAAGCCGCGCCTTGCCGCAGTGTGGAGTGGAGTCTCCCCAGCTGAGTTCTGAGCACGAGGATCGCATCCAGCATCAATGAGGATTTTAGCACTCTCCAGACAATCCATTTCGCCACCTCGCGCCAGAAGCAGGTGTAGTGGAGTATCTCCACCCGTTGTAGCAACAGAAGCGTTGGCGCCTTTGTCGGCAAGGTAAAGAATCACAGGCGTTGTCCGGAAGTCGCCATTGGACGCAGCGAGGAGCAGATCATGAGGGAATGCCATGTCCAGTGAAAGAAGGTAATCGATGACGGAGAGATGCCCATATCGTGCGGCGATATGAATAGGTGTTTCTTGTGCTGCATTGAGCACAGAAGGGTTGCACCCGGCATGAACCAGCAGTTTAACCACCGCTAAAGCATCCTCCTGCGAAGGTGACAGTGTTGCCGCGAAATGTAGCAAAGTCATGCCATCCTTGCGGACAATATGTACGTCAACACCTTTATCGAGGAGAAAGCGAGCTGTTGGGTAGCATCTTCCTACTGAGTAACATCTTCCTACTAAGTAACACCCTCCGAGCAAAGTGAGCATTGCATCCGAAGGCGCCGATATGCCGATTGAGAGTAGATACTCCATGACCAAGATGTGTCCATGCCTTGCTGCAACGTGAAGGGGGGTTTCGCCAGCTAAATTGCAGGCACGAGCATTGCACCCAGCATCGACGAGGGTTCCAAGTCTTCTCAAACATTCTACTTCAGAGTCGGCCTCCATAGAAAGGTGAAGCAGAGTATCTCCGCTGGGACATGTTAAATGTATATCGGCCCCCTTCCTGATGAAGAATTCGATCATCGGCGACATCCCCCAGGTTCTGTTGCCACACACAGACAGGAGGATGCCGGGAGGTGGGGGGATGTTTAGTGAAAAGAGATACTGCATGGCCATAGGAGAGGCATTTTTTGCCGCGACATCTAAAGGTGTCTCGCCAAAGGCATTGGCTAAAAATGGATTGCATCCAGCATCGATAAGGATTTTAGCACCCTCCAGACATTCATCCGGGTTTCTGTGGGAACTATCCAGAACGAGATGGAGGGGAGTATCCCCATCGGCTGCAATGGCGTGCACATCAGCACCTTTGCTCGATAGAAAACGGATCATCGACGCTGTGTTTGACGTTGCCGCTGCCAAAATGATATCGGGGGGCAGGTCCACCTGTAGCGAGAGCAAGTACTTGATGATAGAGGTGTATCCATGCATGGTCGCAAGGTGGAGAGGTGTTTGGCCAGTCAGATTGCACGTGAATGGGTTGCATCCTGCATCAACAAGGACTTGAACAATGTCCAGTCGATCATCTTCTGGGAACCCGGGACAAATGACGTTATGGAGTGGGGTATCGCCCTCAGGTGAAATGACGTGTACGTCACTCCCCTTACTGAGCAAGAAACCTATCATTGCGGCCGAGTTTAAGCTGTTGCTGTATGACGCATTGAGGAGGATGTCGTGGGGCAATCGTACGTTCAGCGAAAGCATGTGTTTGACGGTGGAAATATGCCCTGCAGACACAGCGATGCGGAGGGATGTCTCATTGAATCGGGTACATGGGTCGCAGTCCATCTGGACGAGTCTTCGTTGAATTGTATCAATATCTTCTTCTGACGGTTGGTGTCCAGGATCGGAAAAATAATGCATGGGGTCTAACGCCCGTAGAAGTAGTTCTTTATCATGAATGTCGGCCGCCCATTCAACGAATTCATCGGTTTGCAGTAGCCTTGCGACATTGCAAGCAGGAAACATAGATATTTTCCCTTCCAGTACTCTCACGAACAGCTTCCCCGGAACAGTACTTCCTGCTGTCAAGAAGAGGTCGACCATAGCACGGTCCAGACACTCAACGGCAACCTCGAGTGGCAAGAGCTGATGGGAAGGATATATGACGTGCCAACCGCTACGGTTAAGGCTGACACCTCTTAACAGTAAGGTCCGGCAGTGTTCGATCTTGGAAAAGTGTGCTGCATATATGAGCGGATTTGTCCCATCCTTCAGCTTCGGTGCAGCACGGCCGAGATAGAAACAGAGCATTGGCTCCGGTACGAAAGCAATGAGAATGTACAGCACAATGTCGTCTCTGAGAGTCGGCCATGGAATACGGGAGGAATAACTTGTCTCGCACAACCGTTCCCACTCCGAGGGGTGCTGTTGTGCATGCAATCGGAGATCTACGATTGCTCGCAGGATTGTTTGATTTCTCGAATTGACATGGGCAAGATGGTGGAAACCATAGTCTAACACATATTCGAGAAGTGGATGAGACATGGATGCTTGAAATAAAACTCCGGGGCGTCTTGTGGCATGGGAGGCAGCCATATCGTAGTCGTCACAATATATCCGAGTTCTATTCATGTCCCTCGGTAATGCTTCGTAACCACCAGGATGCCGACTGCGCGTGATGTAGGCAACAATGTAGCACATGCAAAGCAGAGCTAGCTGAGTATGAGCTGCCTGCTGGTTGATATAGTATGACGGATGCTTGGTTCGGGTGGATTCTGCCGTCAGGTATTCCTACCCAACCGACAACTCAACAACATGGAACCGCGACTGACCACAATGTTGAACATACCTTGACACTGAAGTGGGACAGGATAACAACATCTGTCAATTCATCATATGTCACCAAACTGCCTAATGCATCCAGCAAAGCGGGCCCATGAACAGGTCTAGATTCATGATCCAATGCCCGGCGACCAAGGTCGATTGATAGGCTTTCCATGATTTGAGACAATTGCAAGGGTACCAATGCAGCCACAAGCCATTCCAAAGCTCTCCGGACAACCTCCCCTTCCTCATCTTTGTCGATTTTGAGAAGAATTCTTTCGTACGTCGCATCGAGGTCGCTCGGAAGGTTGTTCAGCGCCGCCCGGATACGTACTGCGGTCATGCATCGCTTAAGGATGTCGAGTTGACATTGCACCCAACGGAACCTAGGGAATAACGTTTAGGAGTCTACCCGATGACTTCGCAGTGCAATAGTACTCACATCCCGTCGGCTTTCTGGCATAAGACAGAGTAGATCTCCTTCTTCAAGCTGGTCTCCATGATTCTCAGCCGTCGATGAGAGTCCAGAACTCTCATGACGTGCAGTTTGATATCCGCTGATACCTCGTGCTTCATTATCTCCATGGAGATCGAAGGAAGATTCGAAAGACTATCCTTGATGACCTGCAGCGGCCGGCTGGTCACAAGCAATCGAATACCGCCCTTCGTCAACTCCTTGAGAGCATCTAGAAGGTCCTCGACATCTTTGCACTCGTCCAGGGCATCGATAACGATGGATGGCTGATGGTTAAACTGCTCCGCCACACGAGAAACATAGTGGGCAAGCAGCATGACATCACTAAGGGCCGAAGTGCCTTCATCTCTCCCCTTGACTAGCTCGTCAACCAGGTCTCCATGATCGACAATATTCCAACTGAACTGCTGTAGTAACTGGGAGAGTAGGGACCGCATCACTTCTGCGGCACTCGTCGACCGCTCGCTTCGGAAATCGCAGTAGAAGAACACCAAAATCTCATCATCCTTGGTGGTGTCCTTGAGATTCTCGATCACAGAGGCGCTGTAATCAGGGTCAACATCAACAGGAAGCATGAGATAAACACGCACGTTAGGACAGATTTCCCAGCCCCGGCTGATGACATTTTCAACTCAGTGGACAGCTATCTTCAAATAATGCGAGCACTCTACCTTTTCCATGTAGCCACAGAAACGAATCATTCGTACTCCTCCACGTCTTGATTCCATTCGTGTTGGGCAACCATACACACGTGCCATGCTGGCGTAGAAGGGTAGTCCGTCTATGTATTTCCTTGCAATTCCACGCGTTCAACCATCCCAGGATGTTCTTGAGTTT
>JBBPQN010001161.1:0-10193 GCA_038092575.1 Boletus subluridellus
GTTCGGACCAGTTGTCTTGCTGGTAATTACAATAGACTCAGAGGTACTGCTCGAGAGTCTGGTTCATGCATTCTGTCTGGCCGTCTCCTTCGGGGTGGTAACCGGAGGTGAAGTGGAGATGGATATCGAGGGCTTTCCCAAGTGAGCGGAAGAAGTGAGATATGAACTCTGTACCTCGATCAGAGGTAATGTGGGAAGGAACTCCGTGCTTAGAAAAGACATGGAGTAGAAAGAGCTTTGCAAGCTCCGGAGATGTGATTGTGTCGTGCGTCGGGATGAATATGCATTGCTTGGATAGGCGGTCCACGACGACGAGGATGGCGGTGTATCCGGAGGACGTAGGGAGCTGTTCGATGAAGTCCATGGAGATGGAGTTCCATGGCTTCTCCGGGATGGGGAGCTGCTTCAATAATCCATAGGGCCGGTGCCTTGGAACCTTTGCGCGGGCGCAGGACATGCAGGAGGAGACATATTCCTTGACAAATGTCCTGATTCCTGGCCAGGTATATTCACGGCGGATCAGTTCCAAAGTCCTGTTCTGGCTGAAATGTCCGGAGAGCGGATGGTCATGTTTGTAATGGAGTACTCGGAGTTGGAGGTCATTAGCGTCAGGGACATAGATATGCTTGTCGAGACGGAGGAAACTGTCTTCATCGACTGACCAGCGAGAGTCGGCGGGGTCGGGCATGTGGAGTTCGGCTAGAGGATCTGAGGGAAGCGCGGAGAGGATATCACTGTGGAGTTGTTCCACATCGAAGAGGGTGCTAGCTCGGAGTACCGGAGCTGTGAGGTAGGTGGCTCGGAGGGACGAAGCGAGTTGCTCCTGAGTAAAAACGGGGTGGAAATTGTGGGGATTGACGCGAGCATAGTCCTTATCCCCCTCTTTGGGATAGACGTCCCAGTGTCTAGTAAGGGAGTCAGGTTTCACGCCGAGGCGTCCGGGACGGAAACAAATGATCATGTTAAATTGGGAGAGGAACTCCGACCACCAGGCTTGCCGGCAAGTCAGGAGTTTAGTGGTCGCGAAATACTCCAGGTTCTTATGGTCTGTGACGACGTCGATCGGAGTGCCAGAGCCTTCAAGATAGTGCCGCCAAGTCTGGAAAGACTCATGGATGGCAAGGAGTTCCTTATCGTGGGTGTCGTAGTTGAGTTCCAGAGCGGAAAGCGTCCGTGAGTAGAAGGCGACGGGCCGAATTTCTTCATCCGGACAGCAGATGGAAAGGATGCCAGCTATAGCATAATCGGAGGCGTCAGTCTCTATGATCAATGGAGTGTCCGGAATCCAATGGGTAAGGATCGGAGCGGTGGTGAAGGCCTCCTTTAGGTTGCGGAAGGTGGAGCGACAGTCGTTGGAGAAGTTCCAGGGAGTACCTTTGCGGGTTAGGCAGGTTAAAGGAACGACAATGTCGGAGTAGTTCGCTATAAAGCGAAGGTAGAAATTTGCGAATCCAAGGAAGGATTGGATATCCCTGACCTTCCGAGGTTCCAGCCATTCCTTCACAGTCTGAACCTTGTCCGGAGACATAGACAGACCGGAGGGAGAGATGTTATAGCCTAGGTACTCAGTGGTGTGAGTGGACCATTCACATTTTTCTGGCTTAGCGTAGAGTCTGTGTTTGCGGAGTCATCGGAGGACTTCTCGGACATGCTCTTTGTGAGAGGCCTTGTCCTCGGAGTAGATAAGGATGTCATCCAGGTAGACTATGACGCAAACATCAAGGAGATCAGCGAAGATGGTATTTATGAACCGCTGGAATGCCGCAGGGACATTGGTAAGACCAAATGGCATGACTAGCCACTCATAGGAGCCGTAGCGCGTCCGGAAGGACATCTTCCATTCATCTCCCTCGGCAATGCGGACCAAGTGGTACACGTGCTGGAGGTCGATTTTGGTGTAGATCTTGGCGTGGCTCAGAGCATCTAGGAGGTCGGAGATGCGGGGAAGTGGGTAGTGGTCTTTCTTCGTGATCTTGTTGAGTCCTCGGAAGTCAACGCAAAGATGGAGTGAACCATCTTTTTTGCAGACAAAGAGGACCAGAGCAGCGTGAGCAGAGGAGGAGGGACGGATGAACCCCATTGCTAGATGCTCATCGAGGAACGAGCGGAGTGAGCCGAGTTCAGAAGGGGAAAGGGAGTAGGTGCTGCCCAGTGGAGGGAATGCTCCTTCCTCAAGGTCGATCTTCAGATCGTGTTCACGATGCAGAGCAAGCGTAGAGGCCTTGCTCTTGCTGAACACGTTGGGGAAGTCATGATATTCCGGAGGGACAGTGGAGAGGTCGACCTGTTCCAGAGGAGTGAGGGAGATGGAGCGGAGATCACTCTCCTGGGGGTGGAGTTGCAGGCTAAACTGTACAGAGCCTTCAAGGTGACAAGCCAGTGTGAAGGCAGGTGCACTGATGAGCGCGATAGGCGGAGCCTTGCGGTCGGAGAAACGCGGTGGATCAGATGGGATGGGATCAGCCGGAGGAAGTGATTCTGGAGGCTGCAGAGGAGAGCTCGGGGGTGCTGGCACGCTCTGTTCAGGTGCATGAAAAGAGATACTGCTCGTAACCCAGTCAATCAATGGATTGTGTCGGGTGAGCCAGTTGTGTCCTAGAACAAGGGAACAGGAGGAGTCCAGCGGAGTGATGTAGAACGTCATCGGAGTGATATCACCAGTTGCGAAACGGACGGAGAGGTTGATGGCTTGGGTAATGGTACTGTTGGATGTTCCATTGAAGAGGCAGAGTTGAAGCGGGGGCACGGGGTAGGTAGAAAGTCCATGTTTATTAACAAAGGAAGTATCGATAAAACAGTCGGAGGATCCGGAGTCTACAAGCACGGGAAACGGAGAGATTGGATATGATACTAAAGTGATGGAGGGCATAAGCGACTTAGGATCTGAAAGAGCAGACATGTTGAGACGGATCTCCTTGGGTGCACGGGTGGGTTCAACACAACCTCCAGTCTGTGCGGAGTCACAGAGGTCGCAGGCTATTTTTTTGTCTCTGAGGTGGAGACCTCCGGTTTAGCTTCTGGAGTTGTGGTCACTGCACGGCCCTTGGCTGCCCAGGACATAGACTTGGGGCAGTCCTTAGCCATGTGGCCAGCGAGTCCACAGAACATGCACAGTTTGTTGTCAAACCAGTGTTTGCGCTCCTTGTTGGTTAGCTTGCCGTCTTTCCCTAATTTAGATGACAAGTCCGGTTTTGGAGCTGTGGAGGTGGATGCTCCTTTGCCTTTTGACTCCTTGGAGTCCTTGGAGCCACCGTTGAAGGGGCGAGGTGTGGAAGGTGTGGGAGTGGAGGGTTTGTCAGATTTAGATGCAGACGATTGAGTGGTGTTCTTTGTCTGTCGGTGATCTCGGACTTGCGCTCCCAGTAGTGTGCATCAATTGCCAGAGCAAGAACTCGGAGTTTGGAGAGCGTTGGGGGTTTTCCAATGCAGGAGATTTCGTCTTTGATGCGGTCTGGCAGACCGTTGTAGAAATGGTGCCGGAGGGCACCTTCTCCGTAACCACAGACCTGTGAAGCAATCCTATTGAATTCAACCACATACTTATTGATGTGCTGAGTGTCCTTCATGGACAAGTGGTTGAGCTGGTGCTCTGCATCTCTGACAGGGTCATGCGGACTGAAATTGGTCCGGAGTTTGAGGACAAACTCCTTGAAGTTGTCCATCCAGAGAGGGTGGAGTGCAGGATCTTCCATCTGGAGAAGGTCCGGTTCGAACCATTCCAGAGCCATACCCTTCAGGTATGACTGCGCAAATGTGACTTTGGTGCAGTCAGTACTGAAAGCTTTGGGGCGGTCTTGGAAGTTTAATTCGCATTGCACTAGGAAAACCCAGAGTTTGCAGGGTTCAGTCCCGTCAAACTGGTCCGGTTCTCAGACTTTAGTGCAGGGGGTAGAGTCGGAGGCAGGACGATGTGTGGAGTGGGCAAGGCCTTGGATGGCACTTGCGAGAAGAGCGAGGGTGTCTCGAGGGACATGCTCATTGTCGGAGTCATTCGGATCGTCGTCATTGCTGGGAAAGTAGGGGTCATTGTTGAATGGGTCATCTCCAGGATCTGGGTCACCCGGAGCATCACCGTCTTCGGGGATGCAGAAGTCCTGCGCTCTTTGGCTTGAGCACTGGCTTGGCTGAGAGGATGATTTCATCCTGTTATCGTCAAGGTCAAGCTCAACGATGCATGCTCCAGGAGTCAGAGACTCCGGGGCGGGACGCACTTGAGAGGCGGATGGTGTATGTCATGCGGAGAATCTGCAGAATTGGTCAACGAGTTCAGGGCCTTGATGACTGCTTCCGAAGATGCTAAGGGGATTGTATCGGGGAGATGGCGGAGGGTTTGCACCTAGGGCACAGGTTTGGGATCTGGTAGTGCGTGTAGCCATAGGTTAGACTCGTAACAAGTGGCAGTTCAAATATACTGTTAAGTACTGATAAACTCCAAGGGGAGGACGAACTCCGGAACTCTGGAGTTGTCTAGCAGACAGGACTTGGCTTCACCGTATGTGGTGTGCCCTTGCTAGGAGTCCTGTTGTCCCGGAATTTACTGATGGTCGGAGATAGACTTAAGACTTACTAGACGTCAAGTCGAGCGGAGGTTACAGAGAGAGTCTTCAAGACTCAAGCAGAGGGAAGGAGTTAGACTAAATTGATATTCGAACTGAAGGGAAATACAGGAGTTGTGGAGGTTTATATACTACGGAGTCCTAGGGGATTACTAACAGAGTGGAGCTGGTTTGTAAGTAAGGGGTCGGAGGTAAGACAGAACCGGAGCTGTGTTCCTAAGCGGAACACAGGTACGGAGGAGAACATACAGTGGAACTAGTATATACGGAGATCAAGAAATGGAACGTAAAGTATCATAAGTTATATGGACAGGGTCTGAAGGTCAGGGGTCGTGTCTATAGCAAGAACACACCGGAGTTCATATGTACAGAAATGGAGTTGGTCCGGAGGACTGGGGTTGGACTTACTGAATTTCCGGGATATGACACAGGCGAGCAATGCATTGGATGAGTGCCAACACCACGTCCAATTTCATACTCAATGTCTCAAATTCAAGGACTTGAATCTACATGGTCAGGGGGCAAACACGAGGGTCCACAAAGCCCTTCAAGACATTGAAAATCGTTTGTCACTCAGTCACACAAAGTACAATGCTGCTCATGCTGCCCTGACCACACTGGCCCATCACCTCGGGAAGTCAGGCTGGCAGCACAAGCTACAACCTCTGAAAACAGGCAACTTGCACACTGCAGAGGATATGCTATGGGGGAGAACGACTGGTGCATCCATCATGTCATGGATATGGCTCTCCCATGGGCTCCCTGACGACAATGATATTGTGTTGGAAGACAGTAAGTGACACTGCAGACCTAGACAGGTTATACACTGATGTTGTTAGCACTCCGTGTGGAGTGGATGAAAGCAAGGGCATGATGAAACTGATGGGCTGAGGAGATTCAGCTACTCCAGGAGGAAATGCAGTGGACAGTACAATTTTTGGAATGGCAAGCTCAGCATTGGGACGATTGTGCAATACATAGAGTTTGTGACAGGGCCGAGGAGAATGAAGGATTACTGGCTTATGCATGTCAGCAGGTGGAGATCAGGTGAAGTATGGTCATCTCATTCTCAACCAGGTGGAAGGACATGGATAAGATCCTTGACCCTGGGATGGATGCTTACAATGGGCTAGAGTATGACAAATTGTCCATCGAGGGGCCCCCTGTGCTGGCGAGCTTCTAGAAGATGATGTATATTGACTACTATATTGATCGGATCAGCGAGTTCAGCTGGAGATCATATCAAGAAGGAATGCCCTGGGGAGTTTCGATCGCGATCATGATCGCAAAATAGGCTTCATGTGATGCGCTCAAAATGGTAGGGCTAAGAGCGTTAGGGTGCCTCGTGCTCACACATGTCGGGGAGATTCAACCTTGAGTGATACATCCAGTGGTTTACTGAACATGATACATCCAGGGATTGCACCTGCAGAGAATGATATATCAAGGCAACTACTTTGGGTGATACATCAGGGCCATCACGGTGAATGTATTAAATATGTGGTGATAGCTTAGTAAATGAATATATCCAGACACTCACATGTGGTCCCAGACACCATCCATTCTGGAGACATTCCCAAGAACAAGAGCCATTTGAGATGTTTTGTGAGTATGGAGAACATACTGCATCAGACCAATGGCATACCAGTGCTTATGCCAATACTGGCACCAGTGCCATTGCCACTGGGTGGGGTCTATCCATGCAGAGATGGAAGGCACAATGTGGAGGTGAGAACAAACTTGCTGGCATGGGTTGTCAGTTGAACATCATGTGCTACCTTAGGGCTGGTAAATGTGGCCTTGCGAGTTGCAACCATGTATCTCAAGTCACAGTGGGAACATCACTAGTCACTAGTCACTCCTCAATGTTGTCCAGCCCATCCAGTGCAACACCCACGACCTCGCCACCCCCTTCCCTGCCAACTTCTCCACCCACCTCCCCATTGATTATGACACCAATTTTAGTGGTCCAGCTCTCTCCCCTGACATACCATCTTCCAATGGTCTACTCACTACCATGCAGATCAATCCAATTTCATATGATGCCAATATGACAACAACACCCCCTCTCCCCTTGGCCAGTCTAACCAGGACAGCCATGAAAATGTCGTCCTCCCCTGGGCCACCTGTCCTCTGCTACCCCTCCCAACCCTCCCCCATTCAATATCCTCCTCACCAGCTTCAGTATCGACCCCCTCTTGATCCCTGTGGGTTCACCCTGGCCCCCATCCTCCCCCTTGTCCAACTGCTCATTTTCCATGCCTCCCATGCTGTTCCCACCCTATCCAGTGTCAAGGACCATATGCCAATGATCGTTTCAGCATCGTCACTTGTGTAGCTTGGCAGCTTTCGTACTTTACTCCACTTATTCTACTTTGTTCAATAAATTGCTCAGTACTTGAATATGTTGTCATTACTTTGTAAGCTTTGGTAACTTATTTACTTGAGAATATTACCAAAGTATGTTAAGTGATGGTAACATTTGCTGATGTGTGTAACCCAGGTCTAAGGTTATACCCTGGTTAAGTGCTTTCTCCCAGATGTGTGGCAGATATATTTGAGGCTGAGATGAAATTTTGCTAAGTCCAGAGTATTACCTGACATTACTACTCATATTTCATCATTGCTTAGTATTAGCATCAGCCCTATGGCCTAGTGGTTGTTGGGTTGGTGAGGTGTGAGAATTCTGCCAGTGTTTGATCTTGTGGTTGGGCAATTTTTTTGCTCTTCATTGAGCAGACACGTAAATGGAAATGCATCCGAATATATGTGAATTACATCCTAGCATTGACCTGTGACAGACAAATTCGTAATTTGTGTGTTCAGTGTGGAGCTGACAATGAAACTAGGTTTATTTGTTGTGAATTTGGCCCTTTCTCCCACACGTCGCCTTTAGGTCAAACCCGTCACGGCATGTAGTAAGTCACCCCTCACACGGACAGCGGCGGTGTGTAGGAGCCTGGTCTCCTCCCCCATTCTCACCAACATCCCTATGAAAATGGACTCCCTGATCCGTCCATCCCCCATTGAGACCATCACCACCCGCGTGAGAAATTCCTCGGAGACTCCAACTGTCTCCCCTGGATCTCCAGCTCCATTCGCAGGAGAGGATCGGGGATACAAGTCTTGCTCCCCCCTTTGTGAAAATCCTTTTTCCTCGGACAGCCATGCTAGCTGTAGGCCCTGTCCCCCCCCCACTGATTCCCTAGCTCTTCCTCACTCTCATGCACGTTGGTTTATAGCATCGTTTTGACTCCAACTTATTCATCTCAGTGTGACATGAGACTGTATGCGCAATGACAGATCTCCTTTTTTCACACTATGCACAATCTATATATTTCATCGCATCAACACCCACCCCCCTCCGTCTATCGTCACCTTCCCTGGCGGAATATGGCCCTTCGGAACAGCGTCGGCTTGTTCATTATAACATCTATGCATATATACTGTGTATTCTGAGCCGAATGGTGTACGCACAGATGATCCAGCTTCTTCAAAGGGAAAAAGAACATGGACGTCGTCGCAATGCAGCGTCTCTTCAATTTGTAGATGCGTTTGATCTCATTATTTAGTTTCATCAACCATTCAAGAACAACACGCAGCCAGAGCTTAAACAATGATCGTGGGTTTCTGTGAGTCTCCAACGCTTTGACTTGCAGGTGACCAGATCCTAGAAGCATCCATTAGTTCTGCTTTCACTTTTTTATCGGTGTGTTGCGCCTGACCTTTGGTGCAGTGCAATCAATCGTGCCATGTCTGCGATAGAAGAGGGTGGTCGTGATGTGCATGGGGTTGGAAAAAGGCATGGTATCATTTGATGAGTGCGATCACGGTGTCCGAACATCGTGGGGTTCATTCCTTGGAACCAGCGAAGAGCGACACGAGAGAGTCCTGCTCAGGGCTTTGATGGTGGGCGATAGGGCAGAGCTACGGCGCACAAACATGCCATAGTATGTGAAAGGACATTGGAGATGATCGATGAGGCGCGATGTTTCGAGGCATTGCAAGTTGGGAGGGAGGACGTTGGTGGGACGGGCTGGGCGTAAGGCAGTTCTCTCGATCAATAATCTGTCATCCTGACTTGGGCCTTCTTGGTCGTATGATGGAACTGAAGCAGAAGGTTGGCCCACTCAACGCTGCGACGCACTTCTTGATGATCACCATTCAGATCACCGTTGCCAGTAGCAACTGTGGTTCACCCCATCACTTCCGCACCACCTGGAGTTAACGTCAGCAATTGGGTATATATTGACGGGCAGGAGTAGGGAGCCAAGATATGTTGTGATGCCACTCGTAAGTACCTCATCAGTGGTGCGCTGATGAGGGGAATGAGCGACTTGATTTGTAGAAGCGCGTTGAAATGAACGAATGGCAGATATGCGGTATTGATCCAAATGACCGATCTGCTCTTAGGCGCCACAGCTTCAAAGTTTTCTTGCTTGCCACCAGAGGTAATAGGATGTGATCTCATTCTAAATGAAAGCCACGATGCGATCTGTTTACCGTGATCGTCCTGTGCTGTATATGAAGATGCTCTCGCACTGCCTTCTGGCATCACCCTTCCATCAGGCTGTATCGCGTGTTGGTCAAACATCGGTGGTCGTACGTCACCCGACGTTGTTCCAAAAGAGTCTTGAAACAAATACTTAATACACCACATAGAGGATATAACCGCCAGTGTAACCCAAGACTGAACCACAGGCAACCTCCCTCTCCTCGACTCTCATTCTTTCTTTGTCGTTGAACCATCAGACATTGCCATTTCTCTTGTGCCTGACATGTCCTCCGACTTACAGTCTGCTATGGAGGCTCTCCAGATGAATGACTATGTATCCCATACGGCTGCTCACACCTTCAGTCAATTATTAATCTTACGGACCAACGCAGTTGTGGGTGTGACTGCTGTTATATATGATTATCGTGAGTGATGTTTATGTGCACAGCACCCTTTTCACTCTGAAGTGATTATTGTTATTGCAATCCTACCATGGCAGTCCTCACCTTTTCGAGAGAGGTATGATATTCACTCTCCACGTTATACCAGCCAGCTGACAATATTCGAAGATAGACTATGTTTGGGTGAGTAACAATTATCCGGTAACTACTAACCACCAGGCTCCTGACATTCCCACAGCGCAGACCCTGGACCTGGGTCTCCAGAATGTTTGTTCTGGTGTGTATAAAGGCTCAGAGAACACTCCATTTCAGGTGGTCCGAATTGACACTTTCACAGGTCCGCTATCTTGGGCTTTGTTCCACTATGTAGGTCTATTGTTGCTATGATGCATACCAAATTATCAGCTAAGAATTAAACCATGCTGAAGTCTCAATGGCCTCTGTATGTCAGGCCATAGTGTCACTCTGATGCAAGAAACATCAAGGATTGTAGTCATTTCTGTGATGCAATCTTACTACAGTGCTTCTGATGCATCATACAGGTCAAGAAGAGGTAACATAGACATTATGATGCATTAGTACCTCTGTCAGGCTGTTGGCCCCCATGTTAATGATGCATTAACCCATGGTTTAAGTACTACTAGGTTGCCTATTTCAAGTTTGTATTGTCCTAAGTTATGCATCAAATGTTTCCGTTCCACCACTCCCTAGTAGTAGCTCATGCATTAGCATAACCCAGCT
>JBBPQN010001162.1:0-10191 GCA_038092575.1 Boletus subluridellus
CGCGTTCAAATTCAGTGAGTGGGAGGGGGGGGAGGTCGAAGTTGTGTCGACCTGGGTGAAAGTTGGAGAGGCCAAGGACGAGTCGAGCGGCGACGGGTTGAACGAGTTGAAGGATTGCTTGAGCCAGATGCAGTAAACACGACCAAACACGCGTATCGTATAAAAGATTCGGATGTGTTTTGTTCCCAATCCAACGCAACCTTGTAGACAGTGCCCGTTCGATCCACTTCCAGGAAGTACGCGGCGATTCGGTCATGCGGAGAGGGAGGCAGGCGAGGATCACGAGCACACGCACCTTCTCTTCATGGTGCAGTGAGCGTCAGACCTTTCCTACATTCGAGGATGAAATTTTGTTGTTGAGCTACGTTAGTACCCAATGAAGAATGTGACTGTAACACGTGTGACAAACGCCAGGGCATTCGGACTTGGAGTTGATTGACGTGTCCTTCATTCTCATTCCTCGACGACCACCACCATGTTTATTATCAACTGGTTCTGGGACGTTCTCGCGCAGCTCGGTAGGCTCCTCAAACAACCACACCCTTCGTCACCCTCACTCAGACTCACCCAGGACTGTTGCACAAGAACGCTAAAATCCTCTTCCTTGGTCTGGATAATGCCGGAAAGACTGTCGGTATCCAGCGCTTGTGCTCCGCTCACGGTATATCTAACAACCCCGTTCACAGACCCTTTTGCACATGCTCAAGAATGACAGACTGGCGACTCTGCAGCCCACACTCCACCCCAGTAAGCGCCGTCACCGTTTGTATGCCCTCCAAGTCTGACGTATCCCTGTTAGCTTCCGAGGAACTAGCCATTGGCAACGTCAAATTCACCACCTATGATCTCGGAGGACACCAACAGGGTGTGTAATCCAACCTTTCATTTTCTGTTCTTTTCGCCATTACGTACTGAGGGATATGCTCCACATAGCCCGCCGCCTTTGGCGCGACTACTTCCCCGAAGTCGACGGCATCGTCTTCTTGGTCGACTCTGCCGACTACGAACGCTTTGCTGAATCAAAGGCCGAGCTCGACGCGTTGCTCTCCATCGAGGAACTCGCAAAGGTTCCCTTCCTTGTTCTCGGCAACAAGATTGATGCACTCGGCGCTGTCAGCGAGGAGGAACTCAGACATCACCTTGGGCTCTACCAAACGACCGGCAAGGTTGGTTTCATCTCATGCATCTTGATGGGGTAAAGTGGTGTTAATTCGGACATACGTTAGGGCAAGGTACCGCTGAACGACATCCGGCCGATTGAATTGTTCATGTGCTCGGTTGTCCAAAGGCAGGGTTACGGCGAAGGTGCGTCTTCTTTGTCTCGAACACTGTCTTGTTTGTTAACACGACGTCTTAGGATTCCGGTGGGTTTCTCAATACGTATGTCTCTCTCCCTGTTTCCTCCAGTGTCTTACTCACGTCTTTGATAGATATGATGTTAAGGGCCGAGTCGAGAGAGTGACCTTAATTATACGCTACCTACCCATGTTCTCGTCTTGCGCACTTTCCTTCAGAGACATGCACCGCTTCCGCCCCAATCCATGCTTTCGTTGCGCTGGACTATTTCCACACGAGCATGTAACTCCTAGATTTTTATATAATAACAGGTTGGCGTCGTGGTAAATCGTTCCCGGGACAGACAAGGAGGTGTAGGCGCGATTGGTGCGCGTGGCCTCCAAAGGCTATGATACCGCCCCCCTAGCGTAACCCTCCATAATGGTTCCAAGTACCCATGCATGTCCACCAACATAGAGCAAGCTCCTCAGCCAAAGACCAAAGAACACGTCCTCTCCCAAGAACTCGAGCTTGTACGCTTCGGCAAGCCAGACCACCTGTGTACCAGCCCAGACGACGACGTTCCACCACGAGAACCGTACACGAGGGGCTAAAAGGGGTAGGAAGAGCGTGTACCACAAAAAGTACTGCGAGGTGCACACTCGGTTGAACAACACAAAGGCAAACGTCTGCACGAACCACGCAAACGGGAGATCTTGTGTGCGTCGACCCAACAAAAGGCCCGTACCGAGGGACAGGGAGAGCTGTGGGACGAGGCTCGTGAGCGGCGAACGAAGGAGTCGTCGAGCGAGCGAAAGAGCGTGGGCGTCGAGCGAGTCCGATTGACCGGGGTAGGTGAGATACGTGAGGTAAAAGTACGGGGAAAAGTTATGCCGATGATCGAGGCGGTCTGCATGATACAGATAAGCTTCGTACAAGAACGGGTATCCCCATCTGCGAAAAACGATTCCGCCCCGTCGGCAGTGACAGTGAGCGGCGGGTTTCGGTACAAAAGATACGAGAGAGGAGAGGGACGTACATGACGTAGCAGAACGTGCCGAGGAAAAAGAACGTACCGGCACTGAGGATCGCAAAACGAAGTGTCCGCGTGCACACCAACGATTTGACGAGGTTGAATCCCCACCCGGACGTCGGTCGCGTTTGGGCAGCGATGACGGTCACACAGCTCACGCCGTAGATGACAGGATAGATTTTCCAATGGGTGCTGATGCCCAGCATTACGGCGGCCGCGTCCCATCGGTGATGGAGCGCATAGTACAACGTGAGGAGGACGAGGGTGCAGAGGATGGACTCGGAGGATCCGCGTGTGGAGATGCTGAATACAAGTGGGTTCAGTAGGTGTGTTGCCGCGAGGAAGGCAGCCCATGCGTTTACATCGGCAATAGGCGTGTTTTCTGTATCCCCGCTTTCGCGTTGTACGTCGAGCGACTTTGAGTCATCGCTGACTGGCGCTCGTGTTGGCCGCGAGAGGACGGAGGTCACAAGCAGCCGGTATATGAGCACCCCATTGATGAGGTCACAAGCCGCAAAGAGATACTTTCCGAAAGACGCGTGAATGAGCTCGTTTGGGAGTAAGAGGACTGCCAACAGAGGTGTGTAACGGTATGTTTCGCGATTGTATGGGCTAGGAACCGTGGCATGCTGGTCACCAGCGCGAACCAAGACGGGAACAAAGATGACCTACTTTCCGACATTCAGGTTCAACTTGCTCGTCAATGTGCCTCGAGCGACGTTGTCCTTGCTTGGATGGAAAAGGAATCGTGCCGCATCGCTGAAGACGCGATAGTCGACGTCGGTATACTTCACGACGGAGCGGGCATCATGCCACTCGCTGTAAAGGATGAGACCGACTCTCAAGAATGCAGATGCGATCAACAGCGTCCAGAAGGGAGGAAAATGTTTCTGCCAGTCGCGGAAGTTCCAACACTGAAAGTGCATTGTTGCATTTTCCTTGATGGCGCAAGTCGAGAACCACTTTCGGTTTCCTAGTCCGCGATCACTAGTCACTCCTTGGCCCGGGGTGGTAAGTACTATTTTTGCAGACCACGCAACATGCATCTGTTCACTTGGTATACAATGCTAGGGTATGGTGCAGGTAGTGTAGGCTCCGGTCGAACATTTATACGTGTGTATCTAGCCAAGATACAAACAGTGATCATAGTTTCCTCCTCGGCTTGCACCCCACCACGCAGGGAAGAAATGAGCAGCGCCTGTTGCACCTTGGACAGCAAAGGATAGGATGAACACCATGACCTGAGTGCCGCCGTCGAGGGCTGTCATGTCACTTGTGAGTGACCATGCTCAGAAAATTACTGAGAAGGAGCACACCTGCACCGACGAGATAGTTGTACCGTTGGAACCAGCGAGGGTACCGCGTTCTAATCCACCACTGGGAGACGAACGCAATGGCGAAGTAGGACGGGAGCATGGCGTTGATGCCTACGCCAAGACAGCCAACGTACCCGCTAGATGAGGGAAGATAAGCTGAGTCTGCCATATGGAAGTTGAGCACATACCAGATAAGAGGTGTGTAGAAATAGTCGGCATGAAGCTTGGGCCAATAGCGGTGGACGAGCCAGAACGGCACTGGCGCAGCAAGCCCGACTAGATATGACCACGAGACCCACTGGTACCTCATACCGGCAGAAAATAACTCGTGACTAAGGCCTCCCCATGCAATGGCTTGAGAGTTGTATTGCTGAGGCTGCTGGCCAGACCAGGTATTCGTTCCTTGAACGGAAAGCAGGAGCTCCCGCTGACTGTCGATGATAGAGTTCATTAAGACTACAAGTAACTGTAAGAATCTGGCGAAATGGAGCTACACTCTCTTACCGTAGTTCAAGACGGCGCCAAGGAAAGTACCGATGATCTGGGCAGTGAAAGAAGCTCGAGGAGGGAGCTTGGCATCTATTGAGATACATTAATCATTGCTATTGACAACATTACCCAGAAGGCATACACTGGCCGATCTTGAGATCACGCAGCAGTAGAGTTGCTTGTGAGACAGTGTCTGAAAACAGTGTCAGTCAACCTATGTTTCGTAACTTCATGGAAGGGAACTTACTGTAACTATACAGAACAAAGTACATGTTGGCCATCGGCTTGCCAGGATGCAAGTATCCTGCAACCATCTGTACGAAAGTTACTATTCATAGCGTTAGTTGGCTGGAGTGACGTTTGATCGTGACGGGAGACTCACGAATCGGGAGATTGTTGCCCGTAATGGCGTACAATGCTCCAAAGAAGACGATGGATATCATCGCCAGGAGCACAGATATGACGAAGCCCCACCATGGTAAAGTGGAGTCGCTCTCGTAGATAACCACCAGAGCCACCACAAACGATACCACGAAAGTAGCGCAGTACCAACTGTTCGGAGCGTCAGGGTACTGGAACACGGGATCATTCGAAATATGTTATTGGAATCACAGAAGTCCCAACGCTCACCCTGAGCATTTGAGCATAGTGAGGGTCCATATCCTCGTCTCCTCTGGGCTGCTCCCGCACGCCATCGTCCGTCCAGAACTTCCAGTTGACGTTTCGCCACCTGAAATCTTGCCACTGCTTGCAAAGATTGGTGGGAGCCATCCAACTCCAGGCACTACGCAGGTCGTCGCGGTTCCATAGCAGTAAGTGGGTGAAAGTAGCTGCCAGTCCCATATTTATGCCAAGGAGATATATGACCCAAGTTCCAGCATAGTACGGTAACCCTTGTTCCGCGAGGAGAGTGGAGTCGACCTCATAATTCGAATTCAAGATCAACAACTGGTCATACACAGTACCGTTCTCATAGAACAAAAGTTGGGAGAGCTTCAAATTGTAATCAGTGCGATGTCTTGTGTACAGCGTGCTTACACGTACGAAGGGGAAGTTCTGGGACTCCCAGATATTGTTGTAAAAGATAACGACGAAAACGATGCTAACAGGCGTACGTCAGATAAGGTTGATGAAGTATCCATTGCACACACACATGCATAAGATGTACGCGATGAAGGCTGAAAGCTGTTGTTTTGTTCACCACAGACATTGGTTACAAAGTCGGACTTAAACATACCTGGGCCTTTAAGGGAACTACCATCGGGTTGAATCCACTGGCGATCCACTATGGGTTGGGGAGTCAGTTTTGACAGCACGGCGTCAGTCTTGCGTGAAAACCAACCTGCCAGTCAAAGCTGATGGAGAGAAGACCGAGGCCTTCATTACCATTGCTTCCACCAAACAGTCGGGAGACCGTCGCGCTGTTCGGAGCAGCAAGGCAGAAGATCGAGAAGCCGGTGAGAAGAGGGAATATCCATTGCGGGAAGAGTTCCCAAATAAAGATTCTGTAGGTTCTGAGGTAAGCCACCAATCAAAAAACTGCAATGGAGCGCGACCTACGTTCCGAAGACGAGGTAGAATACTTGGAGTCTACGGCGAGCATTCGCACCGTCACGGAAGAATGCGTCGAACATAGATATCAGCGGAAGCACGACGGGGTAAAACATCTTTGAGGGATACAGTAGAGTTGCTTGTTCGTCGTAGTGCATCAGAGGTCATTTCACCCACCCATCCAAGGCAAACTTACATCTCAGTACACCACCGATGCCGTAGCCTAGGAGCTGACTGGAAAACAACAACAAGATGGATGTTACAGCGTTGGGGGTGATGTTGTAGTACAGGCGTTGAACGGCAAGGACGTCTGTCGCAAGGGCCGCGTTCGATGCTGCACTGGCCATGATGATAATGAAAGCGTTCTCCTTTTTGTTGAAAGGATGCTAGAGAGGGGTGAGGCAAAGGGGATGAGGGAGTGATTGAAGCTTACGGGATTTAAGTAACGGAAGAGACCACGGCGAGGGATGAATGTCTCCATGGCAGATCCGAGAATGCAAGAGACAATGGCAAGGAACATCAAGGACACCCCGATGGTTTGCTTGCGATGATGAGATACTTAAGACCAATAAAACTAATGTGAAGATTATGATGGACCTTACCGGTTTGAAATAATAGATCTCGGCTGGGTTTATATAAGAGGTAGGGCCTGTGAGGAGTAGAGGGGAGATGAACGTACCCAAGGAGCCACCAAAGGCAGAGAGACCAAGCCCGAGGAAGAAGGCACGGAAGGTCCAGGGATTGAGAGAAGGATCATCATCGACAGAGATGACGTGCGTTGCAATTTCACGTTCGCTGTGCAGGACGACATCTGAGGTATCATCGATAGGTGGGTTTGATGCCGTCTCGACGTCTGTCGACTTTTCATCCTTTTCGGAGGGTTTTTGGTCGCTGATGCCGAGCATCCTGTTGATCATGGTGAAACATCCATCAGGATGGACACCGGAGTCTTGATTGTCCATGGGTTGAGACCTTAGGTAGGGGGTACCGTGAGGTGGTCATTGGGAGGGCTTAGCTTAAGTGTCTTGGTACAGACGCGAGATGTTCCGAGTAATGGTGGATAACATGCACGGGTATAAAATCATCGGTGTCAGTAACAATATATGCGTGGGTCGAATTCATCCTGCGACAGATGGCTTTGATATGAACTGCATGTGCTGCTCAGCGGCGTCGCCATTTGAATCATTTAGAGCGGGGCACTTACTCGCATGAGGTTTCATCTAAGCGTACAGTGTTTGCGATTGCGATCCTACAAACACTTGCATGCATCGACCTCTTGGATAGTTCTCCCTGGATATGCCCGAGCACCTCGGAACACTTCAGGTCACATCAACTGCGAGCCTGACGTGGTAATTTGGAACGGGTTTCGGCAGCTAATTCAGATACCAGCGCCGGCCAGCGAGGGTCATGGTGCCTGCAGCATACATCGGTCGTGCTGCGGACTGTCGCGTATACAGCGGCACAACTGCTTGAGCGTATCTTGGCCTGCTCAGCTCACAAACAGCCGGTAGATGAGGAACCCGTTGGTGAGGTCGGAAGCCGCAAAAAGATAGGATGTGAACCCGTTGGGCCCGTTTGGGAGTAAAGGGAGGTGTGCAGCCGCAATATTATGTCTCACGGTTGTAGGAGAAGGGACGACATGCTGGTCACCGACAGACAACTCACTTTCCGGCATCCAATGTAGACTTCCTTGTTGGGCTTCGAGCGACGTTGTCCTCGCTTGGATGGAAAAGGGATCGTGCCCCATCACTGACAACGCGATAGTCGTCCTCGGTACTATCCTTCACGATGAAGCGGGTATGAGGCCGACGGATGAGGCCGACTCTCAAGAATGCCAATGCGATCAACAGCGTCCAGAAGGAGGGAAAGTGCTTCCGGCGCCAGTCGCGGGGGTTGCAGCGCAGGAAGCTCATCGTTGCATTTCCTTGATGGGGAAGGTCCGACGAACCACTTGCGGTTTCCTCATGCGCTATCGTGGTACTCCAAGACTGACATTATTGCAGACTACTATATGGGTGGGAACCATGCTTCCGTTCGTTTTCCTGAGTATAATACAAATAACTAAAACCCACATGGGTATCTAGCTAAGATACAAACAGTGATCATAATTTCCACCCTGGTTGGCACCCCACCATGCAGGAAAGAGGTGAGGGGTGCCTACTGCACCTTGAACAGCAAGGGTTAGGAGGAACACAAGGACCTGAGTGCCACCGTCGAGAGCTACCAATTTGCTTATGAGTGACCGTGTTCAGAAAACTACTCAGAAGGAACACACCTGCACCGACGAGATAGTTATATTTCTGGAACCAGCGAGGGTACCGCGTTCTGATCCACCACTGGGAGGTGAACGCGACCGCACAGTAAGACAAGATCGAGGAATTGATACCCGCACCGAGACAGCCGACGAACCCGCTGAATGAAGGAACATAAGCTGAAGCTGCCATGTGGAAGTTGAGCACATACCAGATAATAGGTGTGTAGAAGTAGTCAGCACGGAGCTTGGGCCAATAGCGGTGGACGAGCCAGAGTGGCACTGGCGCAGCAAGCCCGACTAGATATGACCACGGGACCCACTGGTATCTCTTACCGGCAGAGAACAGCTGGTCACTAAGACCACCCCATGCAATGGCTTGAGAGTTGTATTGCTGAGGTTGCTGGCCAGACCAGATATTCGTTCCTTGAACGGAAAGCAGGATCTCCCGCTGACTGTCGACGATAGAGTTCATTAAGACTACAAGTAATTGTAAGAATCTGCGAGGATGGGGGATACACACCCTTACCATAGTTCAAGACGGCGCCAAAGAGAGTACCGAGGATCTGGGCAGTGAAAGAAGCTCGAGGAGGAAGCTTGGCATCTGTTGAGATACATCAATCTTTGTTATTGGCAGAGTTTCCTGGGAGACCTACACTGGCCGATCTTGAGATCACGGAGAAGCAGAGTAGCTTGTGAAACAGTGTCTGAAAACACAGTCAATTAATCCATGTCTCGTAAGTCCACGGAAGTGAACTTACTGTAACTATACAGAACAAAGTGCATGTTGGCCATCGGCTTGCCAGGTTGCAAGTATCCTGCGATCATCTGTACGAAAGTTTCTAATTTATAACCTCAGCTGACTGGAATGACGTTCATGGAATGAAGAGACTCACGAATCGAGAAATTAATACCCGTAATGGCGTATAATGCTCCAAAGAAGACGATGGATACCATCGCCAGGAGCACGGATATGACGAAGCCCCACCATGGTAAGGTGGAGTCGCTCTTGTAGATAACCACCAGAGCCACCACAAACGATACCACGAAAGTAGCGCAGTACCAGCTGTTCGGGGTGTCAGGGTACTGGAACACGGAATCGTTCGAAATCTATTATTGGAATCACAGAAGTCCCAACGCTCACCTTGAGCATTTGAGCATAATGAGGGTCCATATCCTCGTCTCCTCTGGGCTGCTCCCGCATGCCACCGTCCATCCAGAACTTCCAGTTGACGTTTTTGAACCTGAAATCTCGCCACTGCTTGCGAAGGTTGGTGGGAGCCATCCAACTCCAGGCACTGCGCAGGTCGTCGCGGTTCCATAGCAGTAAGTGGGTGAAAGTAGCTGCCAGTCCCATATTTGTGGCAAGGATATATATGACCCAAGTTCCGGCGTAGTATGGCAACCCTTGTTCCGCGAGGAGAGCGGGATCGACCTCATAATTCGAATTCAGGATCAACAACTGGTCATACACAGTGCCGTTCTCATAAAACAGGAGTTGAGAGAGCTTCAAATTGCAATGAGTGCGGTTCCGAGTGCACAATGCGTATACACGTACAAAAGGGAAGTTCTGCGACTCCCAGACGTTGTTGTAAAAGACAGTGACGAAAACGACACTAACAGGAGTACATCAGACAAGATTGATGGCCGGGGACATTCATTGCACACGCACACGCATAGTATGTACCCAATGAAGGCTGAAATCTGTTGTCATTTCAACCACAACCATGGGTTACAATAGTCTGACTTTAACCTACCTGTGCCTTCAAGGGAATCGCCGTCGGGTTAAATCCACCGGCGATCCACTAGTATGGATTGGGAGATCAGTTATGGCAGCGTGACGTCAGTCTTGCATGAAAACCAACCAGCCAGTCAAAACAAATGGAGAGAAGACCAAGTCCTTCATTACCGTTGCTTCCACCGAACACTCGCGAGACGGTCGCGTTGTTCGGAGCAGCAAGGCAGAAGATCGAGAAGCCGGTGAGAAGAGGGAATATCCATTGCGGGAAGAGTTCCCAAACAAAGATCCTGCAGGTTGATGTAAGCCACCAATCAAAGAACTACAATGGAGTGCGACCTACCCTCCGAAGACGAAGTAGAACACCTGGAGTCTACGGCGAGCCTTCGCACCATCACGGAATAATGCGTCAAACATAGATATCAGCGGAAGTACGACAGGGTAAAGCATCTTTGAGGGATACAGAAGAGTTGCTTGTTCGTCGTAGTGCATCAGAGGTCATTTCACCCACCCATCCAAGGCAAACTTACATCTCAGT
>JBBPQN010001163.1:0-10174 GCA_038092575.1 Boletus subluridellus
CGTTCCAAGCCTTCAAGAACGGATTCTCTCCCTGCTGTGTCCCCACCCCGGGACCCCTCACCATCGTTATCCCCACTCGCCCCATCTCCCCCGCCCTCTCCACCATCGGTCGCCAACCCTCCTCTCCACCAATGGCCCAACCCCCTCCCCAGCCTAATGTTCTTCCCCAACATCGTCTCAGGTGCTACGAGTGCCACTCCACTGACCACCTCCGGGTCAACTGCCCGCAGTACATCTGTCCATACTGCTGCATGGCCGCCCCTGGACACATCCAGGCTCAATGCCCTCGTCAAGTCTGTTCTCTCTGTGGAGAGGTTGGATACATCACCGACCACTGTGTCTTCCGTGACAATGAGTGGGTCAACTGGGACCACGACCCCACCGACTACGAGATCAATGAGGGAGACCAGTCCGAGCGAGACTGAGGAGGCGGGAGAACAGACCCAGCTGGAACTGGAGACTATTGAGGAAGAGTCGGAGTCTCTTCCATACGAAGGGGGTAATGTTACAGATTTCTTTCCCTTTTATCCTTCTAATTACGCTCTCGCTCATTCATCTTCTCATATGTGAGAGGGCTTTGCCCTTATGGCGTTGACCATGCAATATGCCATGTTTACGGATGATCTTCTTGATACGGACGAGTAACCTCCTTTAGGCAGTTCTCTCGTACTGCCTCATATCCCCCTCTACCCAGATGGTCTGTGCACACTCTTACTTAGCTGGTCTGTGCGCTGTTCCAAGTAGTATAAATACCTTGCCTTTGTACTATAGTTTGGTATCTAGTTCTACGCAATCTATTGCTAGAATCTGGTCATTCCGCAAGTGATTAGTCTAAGGATTAGTCATAGTGAGACCCCTGAGGCTTCTAAGTGTCTCCACACTACACTTGAGTGTGCGCTTCAACTAGGTTCTACGCATTAGTGTAACACAATACTTACGTTCCATTCTCCTTATGTACTAGCTCCACCCTCTGTACCCCTCCGATCCTGTGTCTCATGTAGATGCACAGCTCTGGCTCCACTTCCCCTCTGGTTACCAATCTACTTACCAATCTGCTATACCTCTATTACTAATGCTATGTATCTCTGATGTATATATAGCCCTCTGAACTCCTGTATTTACTTAGTTCTGATATCAACTTTGACATGGACTCCAAATCCTCCAAGTCACCCTCTCTCTCTGCTCCTGCTCCAAAATCCAAGACACCATGAATCAGCAAGGGTGCACCACACAAGGTGAAGCCGACGTCTCAACCCCTCCAAACTCCGCTTCTCCGGAGTTACCCTCAGAAGTTCCAGCACAGTCCTAACAAGACCTCTCAGCTCTTGCTGGTCCTTGTGGCTTGGAACATGCTCAGCATACTGCTGCCAATATTCCTATTCCTGGCTCCCAACATCCAGTATCTTCCATCTCATGTCCATTCCATCCAACTCCTTCTGCTACTCCAGCTCCCTCTGATTTATCCTTGATCCAATCTGATTCTTTGGTGTTGAGCAATACTACTCTTGCTCCACCACCTCCTCCTCATGCCTGACAAAACTCTCCAGCCAGAGCTGTTGAGAATTTCCCTCAGCTCAATTGCCCATTTGTCTGGACATACCAAGATGGCAGCTACCTTATCTCACCTCACTACCCCAATGACTTCATCTGCTGCCCTATATTCCCAGAGCATACCTTTGATTACCAAATCATCACCACTCAAATCAGAGATGAACCCAATCCAGATTTCGCTAATGCCTTATGCCTCCAACTTCTTGATGAGGCAAATACAATCCACTATCATAGCAGAGGCATCAGAAGCTCCCTTACCCAGGGACTCCAATTCTGGAGATGACCAAACAGTCAAATGGACCTTATCCGACGGCATCCTGGTTGGAATCAAACCCTCATCCACAGACTTAGGTCAAATCTGGATAATGATAGAGGATGAAGCCGAAGTCCCATTAGAGGATTTCGAGACAGAGGAAAAGATGATGCCTCATGGCACCTCTAAGGACTCTTCCTCCTTCATCTATTCTTCCTCCTTAACATCACTCTCTGATTCCACCACATGGCAAGACAACTATGAACACAAGTCTGCAGCTCACTTGGATACCAAAGTGGCTTTGATAGCCATATGAGGACTAATGGAGGCAGATCAGATCATCAAAGACACAGAGATCACTTGCCTATAGGCTAGAGCAGAAAAAGCCCAGATTAGAGAAGAAGCGGATCTGGAGATTATAGAGGACTTGCAGCAGATCTGTCACACCCACACTGCTACTATTTGTATGCAGCAGTTTCAGATTAATGACCTCACTGCACAGCTGATGATCTTGCGCAATGCCCTTATCAGACCTGGACTACCAGAGATATACACAGCCTGGTTGAAGAAGAAGCTTGAAATGCCTTACCTCGGACCATATCTAAAAGGAAAAAAGGAGGCTATGTGAAGAAATTGGCCCATAGACATATGGCTGATGCCCTGGTATCATGGAGGTTGTTAGGCAGGAGAGTACAGGCACCAAGACCCAGTGAAACTCCAAGATCATTACATATATGAGGCCATGAGTCCTTTTGTGAACAATTTTTTCATTCTTAATTCCTGCTCTGTAAAACACTTAGAAGTTCCTTTCATTTTACACTCTAGCTCCTCAGACAAACCACTTCTTCGAATAATAAGTCTTTCCTGTGCAAATGTAATCAGACTGAATCCTCATTTTTTTGAGGAGATCTTCTATGAGGATTTTGAATTACTTGCACTCCTTCCTATGCCTGTATGGTGGGAGGAGAAGGAAGCTTTATGTATGGAGCTTATGGAATCATTTGACCATGCTTCACAGACCCTATGGACCTCCTTGTTGTCCCTGCCTGCTCCCTCCATCACCCTGTTAATAAACTCTGAGGGGAGAATGAACTCCAGAACTCCAAAGTTGTCTAGCAGACGGGACTTGGCTTCACCGTATGTGGTGCGCCCTTGTTAGGAGTCCTGTTGTCCTGGAATTTACTGAGGGTCAGAGATAGACTTAAGATGTACTAGACGTCAAGTCGAGCAGAGGGTCAGAGAAAAGCCTTCAAGACTCAAGTGGAGGGAAGGAGTTAAACTAACTTGATATTCGAACTAAGGAAATACAGGAGTAGTACAGAGAGTTTATATATGTTGGAGGTACATAGGATTAGTAATGGAGGTGGAGTTGGTTTGTAAGTAAAGAGTCGGAGGTAAGATAAAGCCGGAGCTGTGTTCCTAAGCGGAACACAGGTTTGGAGGAGAACATGCAGCAGGACTAGTATTTACGGAGATCAGAAAATGGAACGTAACTACTATTGTAAGTCGTATGGACAGAGTCCAAAGGTCAGGGGTCGCGTCTATAGTGAGAACACGCCAGAGTTCATATGTACAGAAATGGAGTTGGTCCAGAGGACCAGGATTGGACTTACTGAATTTCCGGGATATGACACACTCCTGATAACCACACTTCTTTGAAATCTGCTGTTTTGATGATGAGGGGATCACTACCTTCCTCATCCCAACAAGCTCCCACTGGACCTCGGACAAGCCCAAAATGGAAACCCAGCATGTTCCCACAACCACAAATTTTTCTTCTCAAAACTCTATTAATACAAATGCTGATGAAGTCCCTTTTCATCAGACCCTCATTGCAAACCTTTTTATTTTTTGAAGAGAAATGGCATCCTCATTCAAGATTGACCAAAATCTCCAATCTTGCATTCCCACTCTCAAAGGCTCCTCTAATTATACTCAATGGTCCCTGCAGCTCCATAATATTCTTACATTGAACAAGCAATGGGAAGTTGTCGCTGGTACCTCCACTTTTCCTGCAAATGGCACTCCAGCTGAGCAGGATACCTGGATGGAGAATGACCAGGGAGCCCAGGCTATGATAGCTGTTTTCACCTCTGCCGATATACAATCCCAACAATCCTTCACTTACAGTACCATGCATATGTTCCTCGCTAAAACTCTATGGGACACCCTTGACACTCTCTATGCTCCATCAGGTGTCACCAGAAACTTCTACATTTTCTGAGAGGCTTCATGCCCTCAAGTATCAGAAAACTCGGATATCTCCAAAGGCCTTAACAGGCTCAATGGTCTTTTCGACCAACTTATTGCAGGCAGTATTATACTGCCTGACACTTTGAAGGCAATGATGACCCTTCAGGCCCTTCCTCCCTCATATGAGCAAGTTATCTCCACCATCATACATTTCACCTCATCAACTGACTTTGTCCCCAACAAGATTCTCCCTAAGATTATGGAAGAAGTTTACCTCCACCAGACAGGTTCTCTGGCAGGCCGCCTTCGTTCTGTCAAAACAAATGCAGTTAGGATATCTGCCATTAAAAAGGCTCCTGCAGTGGGGCAGAAATGTTCCCACTGTCAAGGCACCCATCCTTCTGATGGATGTTGGACTAAATATCCTCATCTAAAGCCTTTGAGCAACTGACCATCATGGTTGAGACCAGGAGGAGGGGGCTCATCCAATGTGGCCTCTTGTTAAGTACTGGTAAACTCCAAGGGGAGAATAAACTCCAGAACTCCAGAGTTGTCTAGCGGATGGGACTTGGCTTCACTGTATGTGGTGTGCCCTTGCTAGGAGTCCTGTTGTCCCAGAATTTACTGAGGGTCAGAGATAGACTTAAGATGTACTAGACATCAAGTCGAGCAGAGGTTTCAGAGAGAGTCTTCGAGACTCGAGTGGAGGGAAGGAGTTAGACTAAGTTGATATTCAAACTAAGGAAATACAGGAGTAGTACGGAGAGCTTATATATGTCGGAGGTACATAGGATTAGTAACAGAGGTGGAGTTGGTTTGTAAGTAAAGAGTCGGAGGTAAGATAAAGCCGGAGCTGTGTTCCTAAGTGGAGCACAGGTACGGAGGAGAACATACAGTGGGACTAGTATATATGGAGATCAAGAAATGGAATGTAAAGTATCGTAAGTTATATGGACAGGGTCCGAAGGTCAGGGGTTGCATCTATAGCAAGAACGTGCTGGAGTTCATATGTACAGAAACGGAGTTGGTCCAGAGGACCGGGGTTGGATTTACTAAATTTCCGGAATATGACACCTCTAGCTGTTGAGGATTTGCCAATTGAAAGGCTGGAAATACTTGCAGAGGTAAAGGAAAGGCTCATGCCAATGCAATGGAAGAAGATGACTTTGCCACAGCCATTGAGATGGACAAAGAAGAGCCCATCTGCCAAAATTGGAATGACGGAGATTATGATACCATGGAAGATATTGTACCCACTGTTCATCAGCCTTTTCATAAGCAGGTCCACTCACTTGACAACTAAAGCAGGTCCATCAAACCTTAATGTCAACTCCTTCTATGGAGATACCTGCAGATGTGGAGATGGGATGTGGAAACATAGACTCAATTCTAGGGACATTAATGTCTGGGACAGTGGAGAATATTTCCCTGGATATGTAGACAAAGAATGTGATTATGATTTGGACTGGTATGACCATGGAAATATTTCTGTTGTTGCAACTAAGGTCCCATCTTCTACCAAAGATTATTGGATGATTGATAGCAGATGTTCCCATCATATCACACCATACTCAGAGGACTTCTCACATTTGTCATTCTACACAAAGGATGCCACCACAGCTGATGGATCCATCATGAAGATGACTGGACCCAGCACAGTGGTGCTCACACAATTTGTGCAGGGTAAAAGAAGAACCCCATTCATAATGCACAGAGTTTGGTATTGTCCTAAAGCAGCCCACAGATTATTGTCTGTCACCACACTTACCAATCTGCAGTATAAATGCAAGATAGCCAAAGATAGCAAGATCTGGGATCCCCAGGGTCACCTGGTGATACAGGCTTCTACCTTATTCTCCAGCAACTTGCTACATTGGTTTAGGTCAGTCACGATCAGATCATTCATGAGCTCTATGACCCTGCAGGACATCGGATCATATGATTTGTAGCACCAACACTTTGGACATTGTTCCTGAAATTTGTTGAGACACACCCATATATACCCAGGGTATGCCCTCTATAAATGTTCCGAATTCTCATACACCCTGTAGAGGATGTGAAATATGAAAAGCACATCAACAAACTTTTGAACCATCAGATAAATGTTCTAAACATGTTCTTGGCCTAGTCCATACAGACCTTGTCGAATTTCCAATTCAGTCTTGCTCACATGCTAAATGGGTTATGACTTTTATAGATGACAATTTGGCTTTTGTTGCCTTGTGGTTCCTAAATACATAGAAAGTGTTACAGTTTTACCCACAACAACAGTACTCCAACCTGAGACACTACTCCAAAGAAGACCTGAATGATGTCAATGAGTTGAGGTCAACAATGACAAGTGGGATGACAAGTAGAGTGAGTGAGGAAGCGAGTTACAAGGAGAACTGTCTCCAGGGAATGAGAGTCTTTCACTAAGGTCTCCTGCAGAGCAGAGGATCCAGGGTATGAATAAGTAGATTCAAGTTAAAGAAGCATTCAGGCTGAGCCCAAATCTTATATACTAATACAGAGGGTTTAGGGCCAGTCTAAGGAAATAGCCCAGAAAGGAAACCAAACTCTAGGGGAGGAACAAACACATGTAAGACATGTCGCATTGCATATCACATGATGAGAAGGGAGAAACCAGAACAGGTATAATAGGATCAAAGATCAGGTGATCTAGGATCAGTGAGGCTGTTTGGTTAAGGGCAGGCATCAGAGTCTACAATCCAGAGGCTATATCTTGGAAGATCTAGGATCAACAAGGCAGATATTGGAGCATGTAGGATCAATGAGGCAGTACTCAGGAGATCTCAGATCTGTGAGGCAAATGAGCCACAGCTGACCAGGGAGAGCAGGATCAGGGGATGATCCAGGAAAACTCCAGAGAAGATCCAGTCCTTGTAGAGCACAGAAACACTCAGTCCAGGGGAGTGTCCAATTGAAGGTCAAGAGCCCATCTGGGGCATAAGGCCAGGGATTGTCCATTAGGTGAGAGAGGGGTAGCCATGAGTCATGGTCATCCAGATGACCTGGTAATACAGTGTATAGTGAGGTGGGGGATGGAGATATGGGGAAATGGGGCCGGATGGCAGTCATGGGTGACACCAGGTCACAAAAACTGTAATAGGAAGTCTGACACTCCCCAGGCCCTCAAGAACCTTGTGACTTGGTCCAAGAGACAAACAGGTTATTAACTCCTTTCAATACATTCAGACTGTGGGGGAAAATACATCAATTCTGATCTCTCAACGTTCCTCTCATCAAAGGGAATAGAGCATCAAACCTCTGTCCCTTGTGCTCCTCAACAGAACAGACAAGCAGAGCATTTTAACTGTACTCTCCTTGAGAAAGCTGAAGCAATGCACCAACATGCATGTCTACCACCATCATTTTGGCAGGATGCTATTGAGACTGCTCTACATATATACAACCAACAACCGATGTGTCATCATGATTGGAAAACTCCCATCTCCATTTGGAATGGAGACACACCAGATGTATCCTATTTTAAAGTGTTCAGATGTTGCGCTTATGTTTTCATCCCACAGAAAGACTGCCATGGAAAGCTCCCTCCTAAAACCAAGGAGATGATATTCATAGGCTATGAGAAAGGATCAAAGGCTTACTGTTTTTGGTCAAAGACCAAATTACACGTCATTATCTCATTCACTGCCACATTCGATGAATCTGATCTTCCTAACTGTCCTAGAACTCAAGAAGACAAACAACCTTCTATTTCCAATAACCATAATATAACACACAATCTACCAGACATGGACAGCCATCCATATGCTCCAAGAATTCCTCAGGTACAACAACCTCTGCATGATCTGCAACAACCTATGGTTTCTCCTCCAAATACACCAGTCCCACCAAGACCAGCTCCTCCTCATAAGCCTTGTCACCACCACATGTTTATCACAAGAAAGCACCTCCTTCCATACCTTCTCCTCCTGCTCTTTCTGATGAAAGGATATGTACCCCTTCTCCTGTTAATTATTCAATACCACCTGATCAATATCTCTGTCAGAGACAGAGAGAAGAAAACAACCACCCTATCAGAGATTTTGGTCCACATCCTTATCATTGACCCATGCAACCATTGCCAAGATGCCAAGGTGTTCTTGAGCAACCCACCACACTGGTCATTAATCCTCAATTTGACCCAACACCTTCTCAGGAATCCTTCTTACTGCCACCCAGACCACAGCATGTTTGGATACCACAGATTGTTCTTGACAACACTTATGGGGATAGACCACCAGTGGAGATAGAACAAGATCTCAGAGGCAATTGACAGGGTATACCCACTGTTGCACTGGAACAACAAGATCCAAGGCCTACTAATGAGGATAAAGACTTATGCAAGATGTACTCCAGTTCCTGGATATCTACATTAATGACTGCAGCTTTGGTCATTCCCAACCATTATCAGGATATTCTCAAACTTTCCAATGAGGAAAGGAAGAAATGGCAAGATGTCATGGATGAGGAAATTAAATCCCTACACAAAAGGCAAGTTTGGAAACTTGTTGACCTTCCAAAAGATTGTATGCCCATCATGGGAAGATAGACTTATGTCAAGAAATCAGACAGATGCTATAAGACATGTTACATTACTAAAGGCTTTACTCAAGTTGACAGAATAGACTATGAAGAAACCTTTTCACCAGTTGCCCCCTTTGAGACTTGTGGTCTCTTATTAGTGCTTGCAGCTCTCAAGAATTGTGACCTTGAAGCTCTAGATGTCAAACCTGCCTTCTTATTTGGCAACTTAGACGAGGAAATCTATATGGTTCAACCAGAAGGCTTTGTAGCCAAAGGTCAAGAAAGGAAAGTTTGTCACTTGCACAAGGCCATTTACAGTCTAAAACAAGCCATCTTGCAATGGAGTTGAGTCCTTCACAAATCTTTAATTGACATGGAGTTTCACTGTTCTCACTCTGACCCTGGAGTCTATATTCATTTTAACAGTGAAGTTATTATAATTCTTCTCATTTATGTTGATAACACTATCTTCATGGGTTCTAATAAAAAGTATCTTCTTGAGAAGAAGATGCAATTCATAAAGAAATGGGAATCCCATGATCTAGGTGAAGCGAAGGAATATTTGGGAATGTGAATTACCAGGGACAGGAAAAGCCATATTCTGAGACTAGACCAGATCTCCTATGTGGAAAAGGTGATTGCACATTTCCACTTACAGAATGCTGCACATGCTTACATACCCCTTCCTTCTGGCTATATTCCTAAGCCATCCATCACCAATAAATCCTCTTCAACACTTTGCTTCTGTTACCAGTCAGTCATAGGATCACTACTATTTGTCATGCTCGGGATGAAACCCAACCTCACCTATTCAGTTATTAAAATGTCACAGTTCTCTTCTAATCCCATTGATAAACACTTGCAGAAGGCACTATACATCACATGCTACCTTACTTCTACCAAGCATCTCTGCATAGAGTTCAAAGGTGGAGACAGAACAGGCTTTCTGGCCTATAGTGACACAGATTGGGCAGGAGATGTTGAAACATGCTGTTTCACATCTGGTTATGCCATTTTCTTGGCAGACGGTGTTGTTTTATGGTTGTTCTAATGGCAAAAGATGGTAACCTTAGCATCTATGAAAGCTGAGTATGTTTCCATGTCAGAAACTGCTAAACAACTATCTTGGATACAATCACTATGTCACAAGATTCACATAATGGTTCCACCCATTGATCTCTTATGTGATAACCAGGATGCCATGTTTTTAGCATCGAACCCTGCTCAGGAAGGACATATGATGCATATTCCCATCCGATATCATTATATCCAGGAATGCATGCATGACAGTAAACTCTGTCTATACTATATTAATACTTCAGAGCAGGTCACTGACATTTTCACTAAAAATTTGACATGGCAATGTTTTGAAGATATATGATCCCACTTACAGTTGATTCCTTTTCCATCTTCTTCACATGAATAGCATAGGGGGTGTTGAAATCATATGATACAATTACATATTATTTCTTCATTTAACACTCTTCACATTCCATGCAATAGTTTCATTCATGGGGATCTGGACCTTGGCTTTATCATGTGACCAATCACATGATAGGTCCAGATCTATGGTGTCATGGATGACTGACCATTTACTAAGTCAGTCACACCATATTACTATAGCTATTGTGCCATACCCCATAC